>PVKA01029982.1:5584-27859 GCA_004027165.1 Ctenomys sociabilis
AAAAAAAAAAAAAAAAAAAAAAAAAAAGAAAGAAATCAGCTGCATGGATAAATACATGAAGAGATAAATAGAAAAATACCACTGTTGAATGGGAAAATGACTTGCTTGGCTATTTCAGTATTTAATGAATGTGCTATGCAGCATTGTCAACATGGGAGATAGATCTATTTTCATTGTTTATTAAACACCAGCTTGTGACAAGATCTTTCACAAGTACTAATTATTCTGTGTGATGAGCCAGTCTGGGTTTCCTAGCCTCGAGATGTGAAGTCCTGGGTGAGGTGCATTAGTATGTCACGCTCACACCCTTCTTCACTCCCTGTCCATTTACCTTCCACACCGTAGGGTACACAGAGGAGTCTGATGAAATCTCAGCACTGAGAGGAACCTGAGTGTCATCTGTTCCAGCACAGCTATTTTACTTGTGGGAAGGCTGAGGTCATTGGAGGCGAGTAGAATCCCCTGAGCTCACAGCTACTTCGGGATTCCCAGGGATGAAGATGGATGCTTAGCTCAGCATTCATTCTTCTCCCCCCACCACCCACAGGAAGGGTCTGTCCCCCTTCTCATACATATCATACAGGTCCTGTGAAACCTGTGTCAGCCTATATGGCCCTCTTCTTGGGTTTCTTACTTCTTTGTTCTATAAGAAACAACTATCATTGGCCTTATTAAATAGATGAGAGGAGAACACTGAGCCTCAGTGAGCTAAGCACCTTGTCAAGGTTGTAGGATTATGACCAGAACAAAGGGGTTTGAGCCAGCCTGTGTTACTCTAAAATTCCCACCATTCCATGCTTTTCCTTAATATATCTTTATCCTTAGGTCTAAACTATTTTTCCTCAATTAGACAGAAAACCCAGATTCCTTCCAGTTTCTGACAGGATATCTCTATCGAAGCTTAGCTCTGAAGCTTTCCATAGCCAGGTACTAGCCACTGGAGTAGAAGTGGCTGGGGTAGCCTTCGTGTCCTGTGCCTGTCAGGGCATCTCAGGCTGTGGGACAGAGGCCTGTGCAGAGGAATGGGGCAGCCACATTGAAGCAATCCCCCAGTTTGCCCTTGCTGTGTGGGAAGGAGTGAGGCATGGCGGGAAAAGGCTATGTCCTGGCCACAGAAAGGGATTTACCTGCTGTGTGACTGGACAAATTCTTCACCCTCTCTGAGCCTCAGTTTTCTTATCTGTCAAATGGAGATGATAATACCCAACTCCTCGGGTCATGGTGAGTGTCAGAGGTAGTTTTCATAAAAGTGTGATCACACCATGCTAAGTTTGAGAGAGAAAGACAGAGGAAGACAGAGAGAGAGAGAGAGGATGACAGACAGAAGAAAGAAAATATCAGTGTTAATAATGGCTATAATAATGTTTCACTGTGAATCGGGTGGTGACCTTTTTCCCCCTTTTACTGCCTTTTGGTAGCTTTTAATATTTTTTTTCCATGAACGTATTGGAAAAAGGAAAGTAGAAAATAAGCTTTAAAGTAGTAGGGAAAAGTAATATGCACTGAGGCAGGCCTAAGTTGGCACTTGGTAAATGGTAGCTATTTTTACTAATTAGTCATTATGCCTAATAATAATAATTAGGAGTAATGATTTCCTCTGGGACCAGAGGTTGTGAATTAGTCCGTAGGAGGTGGCTGATGGCTCACTGCGCCCGCCCCAGTGGGAGGGAGTGTTGGGTACTCTCCCAACAGTGTCGCCTCCCTGAGGCCTTTGGCTGCCTCCCTGGGCTCCAGGCTTGGTGCTGCACCCACTGCCTCCCAGAGGAGCCCCTTGCAGAGCTCCTTAAGCCCATGACAGAGCAAACCACAGTTTGGGCACACCGAAGTATCCTTTCACTGCAGAGAATGACAGTGACCAGGATGCCACGGACCTCTACAGACAGCAGACCATTGCTCCAGGGCTTACAGGAGAGGCCCCACCTGTTCCTTATGCTTGGATGGCAGAGACTTGGCCTGCCAAGAGTTCCCCACCCTGGCCTTGACGCTGCTGACTGGAAGATTATTAAAGTGTCATTGGCACAGTGGTGACAGTGGTCAGGACTTAGCTCAAGACAGTTTTAATAGTAAACCCTTAAATGCCTCTAAGGTCCAACTGTTTCAGAGAGAATTGAGAATTTTGTTTTCTCATGATGAAATTAGAAAACAGAATTCCTACCTAGCTGTACAACGCTGAGCAAGCCAGCCAACCTCTCTGGACCTTTGTGCTCAGGTGTAAAACAAGGGATCAGCTTCACCGGTCCAGGGGGTCCCGGATGTTCTGGATTCTGTGATGTGATGATTATAAATACAGTCAGTTCTGGGAAAAGTATGAGTTTGGACATTTCCTGTGCCCAGTGGGCATGCTGCCAAAGTGTGACAGAGAAGACAGGAAAGGACAGTAATCCTCTCTGAGGCCGACGCTGATCTACATGCCCCCCAACCCAGATGGCAGATGATAAAAGAACTTCAGTCTGTGGCTTCTACAACAAATGAAGTGGGTCCCTCGTAGTCCAGTGATCCCTCTGCTGTGTGAGTACTGACACGGCCAGTGGCTGCTAGATAGCACCCTGCGCCCAGCATGGACAGTGGCCGTGTGGGTGGCCCATCACCTGCAGCCCTCAGGCCACCCTGCAGAGTGGGGCTGCTGTTGCTTTACAAGGAGGTAGCAGCCCTTACACGCTGTGCTGGGCCGACAGCCCTGAGGAATCAAGTGCCAGCGAGCCCTCCTGCCCCATGGGGCCAGCAGTGGAGAAACAGCTAGAGATAAGCAAAGGGGCGGTTGTGGCACAGTGCGAAAGGCTTCGGAAAGGCTAAATCCAGGGTGTCAGGGAAGCCTAGCAAAAGTGGCCACTCAAGCCTGCAGAAGTGCGGGCAATCTGGGAAGAGCAGCGGCTAGGCAGAGGCCACAGCACGAGCAAAGGCCTGGGACCAGTGGGCAGCAGGCGGATGTGGAAGCAGGGTCATCTGACTAAAGCTTCAGTGCAGATGTGGTAGGGGTGGAGAGAGATGTGGGGCCAGAGCAGTGGTGGGTTTGGCCAGGCCAGAGAGTTTACCCTGCATCCTACAGGCAGGGGGCCCAGCATGTCCACACTTATGCATCCCAGTGATATTTACTGAACATTAACTATGTAACAGAACCATAGAGTCCATAGGGCAGGGAAGGACACTGCCAAAGCCTGTGCCTTGGACTACTGCTGGACTATATTGGATTACTTTGCTGAATTCATGCACCTATAATATGTGAATGGCAGTGGAATACCCATCTCTGACAAAACTAAACAAAAAAAGGGGATATTAGTGAAGGACCATTTTGTATCTGTATATGCAAAATAAGACAGATATACAGCTACTTTCTCTTAACTCAGTGAGAAGAAAGATTTGTACTAACAGTGTTTAGACAAGATATCATGTCTGCATCTTGTACTATGAGTAACCACTATGAAGACAACAATATACAATGTATTAATTATTGTAACTGTCAATACTAACCTGTTTTGAAACTGTCTCATTGCTATTTCTTTCTCAATAAAATTATCATAAAAAAACCCAAAGCCTTTGCCTTGGGAGCTGACATTCTTCATAGGGGGTAGGGAGCCAGGAGCCAGGGTAGTCAGTAGACAGTACACACAGTGATGCATAAAAATCTATCAAGTTGCCCCTTCGCACTCCTGAGTTCTGTATCCACTTGAATCACTCGAATACGTGGCAAACACATCCAGGGGAAAATCTATACCGATGTGGCCTTCTTGTCAAGAGTAAACTGAGATGACAGCAATACAGTACAGCAGCTATTTCCATGGCATTTATGGTATTAGGTCTTCTGTATCACCTCAAGATGGCTTAAAGTATCTGAGGGGATATATGTTGGGTCTATGCAAATACTGTGTCCTTGTAGGTGAGAGACTTGAGCATGCAAGGATCTTGATGTCCACAGAGGTCCCAGAACAGATCCTCCAGCATTCTCAAGGGACAATTGAACCATGATAAATGATAGTAAGGGCTATGGAAGGAAATGAAGCCAGGCAAGGCCACGGTGGCAGCAGAACACAGAGGGTGCAGTGTGCTCCCGGGGAGGCCTGTCTAAGCATGGGTAGGCAGACACTTCAGGGAATCAAGGGAGGGAGTCAGAGACAGGGCTGAGGCCGAGCAGGACCTGGGCAGCTGCTCTTCAGTTGTGACGCAGGCTGCTGCGAGGGGACATGGATAGCGGCAAGACTGGTTATGAGGTTGTTGAGATTCAGGTGACCCACGGTGACATGTGATGGCAGACATAAGGGTAAACTGAGATGACAGGAGTGACAGGACCAGGCCAACTCCCTCCCTAGGGAGCTGGGATCAAATCGATCTCCTCTCTCTAGTTTCTGGCCCGGATGCTGAGTGGATGTGAACCTCTCCTTTGAGTCCGGAGACAAGGTGGAGAGGACTGGCTCCTCAGTAAATTGCTGCTACACTCGTCTTCATAGAAGTGTTATCCACAACAGCCCAAAGGTGGAAGCGGCCCAAGTGTCCCTTGATGATGAACGGATAAGCAAAACAGTGTGCACTGCAATGCGGCATTTGTTACTCAGCCCTTAAAAGGAAGGAAATCCTGACACATGCTACAACATGGCTGAGCCTCAAGGGCGTTTCACTAAGTGACATATACTAGACAGAAAAGGACAAGCGCCATACAACTCCACTTCTGTGAAGCACCCAAGCAGTCAAACCCACAGAGACAGGAAGCAAAGAGTGGGTGCCAGAGGCAGCAGGAGGGAAGCATGAGGTGGTTAGCGTTTGCTGAGGTCAAGGTTTCTATTGACAAAAGACAGAAAATTCTGGAGATGAGCACTAGGACGGTTATACAGAGAGGACTCCACACGGTGCAGTTGAATGGCACGCTTCAGAATCGTTAAAATGGTTTCATATCATGTATAGTTTACCAAGATTTTATATTTATTAATAAAATACAGTAATAAAATTTTGCTGTGCTGGAATTCAAACCCAGAACCTTATGTGTGCTTGGCAAGTTCTCTACTACTGAGGCAAGCAACCCAGTCCCTAGCTTATTAAATTCTTTTGTTCTTAAATCTCTAAGCCCAGTGTCAGAGAAGTATCAAGCCCTGCCTGGTCCCAAGTTTCTTCATGTCCCCCACCCCATCGCCCCTCATTCTGAGCTTTTATCCATCTCTGACCCAAATTGTCCTCAGAGGGCTGGTGAGGGGGCCGAGTGCACTCACACGCCTTCTGTGCCTGATGGGGACCACCCCGTGGCCTAGATGCCACCACAGTGACCTGACTGAGGCCAGGTGCTGCTGACCCACCATGAAGCTAGTGCTCCAGCCCTCATCCTGGCTCCCTCCGATTGTGAGAAGGGCTGATCATTCCTGCCTTGTTAGGCTTAATAGGACTCATGTGCAAGCCACGTTTGCGGGTCATCACCTTAGGATGCAGCAGCTGTCACTGTGCGGTCTTGGAGTCACTGTACACAAGGAAAAACCTCACTCAGTGAGGTCATGTCCTCGTCCCTGCCCTCTCTAGTTCCGCACCATTCTGTAAGCAGATGCAGCACTTGAGATGTTTACAGAGTCCTGGAATCATACCTCAGTTCATTCTGATTTATTTCTTTTACAGAGGAGACCAGTCCAGGCAGGTCTAAGTGACATTTACTGAGCCACGAGGCCTCTAGGCTGACTGGCCCATGCTCCTGCCAGAGGGAGAGATAAGCCCACATTGGCCCCTCGTACAGGCCCTGAGCCAATACGGCCCCAGAGCCCAGGGTCTTGTCATAGGAAAGTGTACAGCAGGTGGGAAAGTCGGTTCTCTCTTGGGCCTGGACACCTTGGATAAGCCATGATTCATTTCCAGGGCTCAGTCCTTGTGCACATAGAGTGAGGAGTTGAATTTGCCAACCTCTGTGGCCAGAAGCTATTTTCTTTCTATCGTCTTGACTGCCTTGACCTGCTGACCTCTCTGGGAAGAGTCTGTAGGGTGTCTGGATTGGGGGACGCTAGGCCATAGTGACTGCCTTCTGCTCTGTGCAGACTTGGCTTTGTGGCCTTCTCTGTCTGCTGGGATGGGTTTCACTGCTATGGCACTCAGGGACTCCGGCTGCAGACTGCTGGGGGAAGGGGCAGGTGCAGAGGCTGGGGCCAGGCAGAGGCTGGGGCTAGGCAGGGCCCAGGGAAAGGCAGAGCTTTGAGTTCAGAGAAGCAAAGTAAGGACTGAGGTCAGCTGGCCAGCCAATGGCTCCCGGGTCACACTGCAGGATGAAGAGTGGAGGCTACGCAGCAGGCCAGCTGCTGGCTAGACGGGAACTGGGCCCAGGAAGCATGACACCCCCCAGACTCACCAGGGAGATGGGCTGTGCCCTGGACCTGCCAAAGGGGCACAACAGACTGCTGCCCTGGCTCAAGGACACGGTCCTGCGAAGTAGACGTACTCTGGGCTTGATCTGGGTCCCCAAGGCCAGATGTGCATCTGTTCCCATCCCGGCACTAACCATAGGAGAAAGGGCACAGGGCAGACTTTGTCTGCTTGTTCCCCAGGAGCTTCCTGGGGGAAGGATCTGTGCTTCACTGGCCCAGGTTTCCCCACCACCTGCAGAACCACGGGAAGGGGTCCCAGCCCTCCTCATCAGGATCTGCCTTCTGGCCTCTCTATCTCATGCCAAGGCACGGTCTGCTCCTCTCACTTGGGACACTCTGTTCGTGCTTTCTTTTCTCAGGCCAGAATTGAGTCCAATCCAGCAAAGCTGTGCTGGGATCCTGGAGATCATTGGTATGTGCACCAGCATAGCATTTCCTAGTCATATTCTCAGTAGCAACCCGAACTCGATTAGCGCAGGGCAGAGAAATCACAGGCTATCATTCAACCGCAGCTGTATCCATATGCATGAAGCCTAGGGACCTGACTGCCTTGTAGAATTAAGCAAAACCTTTAGCAGGACCAATTTCAGAGAAAGCACTCGCCCTGCCCCAGCCAGCCCTGACAGGGTCCCTGTAACCCACAGTGAATGTTGTCCCTACTCTTCAGCGACAGAGAAAACCAGCAGGGCTGCCCACATGTGACACATGCTCTTGAAGAGTCTGATGGGTCTCTGCCATTTAAGAAACTGGTCACATGTAGAAATATTTGGCTTCAGTGAACGTGTCATGGCTATGTCTGGGAAAAGCATACTATTATCTCTAGAGCTTGCCTGAAACAACAGGCTTGTTCCTGAAACAGATGTTTCCTGAAACCCACCATGACAGGCTCATCATCCAGGGCTGGAGACGCGCCAGCACTTAGTCACCAGGCTCGCAAGGATGCCACTGTCTCTGCTGCCTGCCAGTCCATCTCACACACGTGGGCCCCCAGGAGGTGCCCCCCGTGATTCCTCCTTCTGGCTCCCCAGTTCTGAAGTTAAACAGTTTACAAGTCTGAGAGCGGAGACAGAAACAGCCAGCCAGGTGTGCCTCACAGGAGAAGATTCCAAGATTCTCACTCGAGTGTTTCTGCTCAACAAACTTTCACGAAGGGCCAACTGTGAACCAGCCCTATCCTGGTTGCTGCCACTTACATTAGCTCAGAGTTGTGCCCTGAGGTTACTCATCTTGAGAGATGGGGAAACTGAGACCTTGGGTGAGTTTCCAGAGTTACGATAGCAAGTCACTTAAAACCATAAAAATTTATTTTTGCAGTTACAAAATCCGAGTGTTAGCAGGGCCACGCTTCCCACTGAAGCTTAGGGGAGAATCCTTCCCTGCCTCTTCCACTTTGTGCTGATTCCATCCGTTCCTTGGCTGCTGGCTGTATCTCATGCTGCTCCATCTCTGTCTTCACATGGGCCTTTTTTGTATATTTGTCTGCATCAAATCTCCCTCTGCCTTTAATGACGCCTGACCTCTCCAAATCCAGGATGATCTCAAGAGTCTTCACTTGATTCCATCTTGGAAGACTCTTTCCAAGTACGAGCACCTCTGTGGGTCTTGGGGATTAGGATGTGAACCTGTCCTTGGGAAGGCAAGTGTCACTCTCCAACCAGCTGTGGCCCTCAGGTGGTTACCTCTTTGCTTCCCAGGGCTTACGGGGTGAGAAAGGGTCTCAGCAGGAAGTGGGGTCCATCCAGCTGGCTCTGGGCTAACACCCTCAGCCGGGAGCTTGCTCTCCTAACTCTGTGAGGAGTCAGGGAGCTGAGATACAAACACGGGCTGAGGGGCTTCTGCTCTTAGGAAAACCTCAGCTAGGAGAGAAGAGGCTTTCCTACCAGTCCTGAGTTTGAGCTTGAGTTGCACTGATGGGTCTCATAACCTCCCTTTACTATCTCTAAGCTGGATCACTTTGGGTAACTTATGTCAGCTGTGTCTCACGGGGAAAGAATCTCATACGGAAAATGGGAATTAACGTTAGGACTTACAGCCACCTTGCTGAGTGTAGTGGGCACGCCTGTGATCCTAGCACTCAGGAGGTTGAGTGGCTTGGAGGTCAAGTACAGCCCCAGCCTGGGGGGCTTCGCAATTTACCAAGAGCCTATCTCAAAATAAAAAATAAGAGGATGAATGTAGCTCAGTGGGAAGGCTCTGGGTTTGGTTCAATCCTCAGTACTGAAAAAAAGAAAAACCCTCAAAAGCAGTGGTAAACCTCAAATGAGAGTGTGCTTTTTACACAGCCCGGGACTGGCAAGGGCCCAGCCACTGTCCCCACGACCTCTGTGGTGAGCCGAATTGCTCTCTGTCTTCCACCTGCTAGGACCCGCCCCCCCCCCCAAGTCTATGAGGGCTGGTGGAGTCTTTGGAGCTGCTCCTCAGAAGTCAGGGTGTGAGGAGCAAGCAGTGTGGGCTGACTTCAGAATTTGCGCTTGGCTTACTGGGGAGATGAAGTTGCCAATAACAACACAGAAACAGCGAGAAGCAGGTTCTCGGGGACAAATTATATTCAGCTTGGAGCACTGAACTCACTGAGATGCAAGTGGGACATCTGGGTGGATTTGTCTGGCAGGTGTTGGACTTAGAAGGTGACTTTTGAAAACTCCATGGAGCCGAAGAGTGAGCCAGAGAATTCAGCCTGTTCAGGAAAATTCTAGTAGTGTTCTGGGTGAAGGCTTTTGAGGATAGAGAGAAAACTTGAAAGGAACACGAAAGTAAGATGTGTGTGGCGACAGCAGTTGACATTCGTGCCTGCACAGTGGCCGTGCCACCCTTTTCTTCCCAGGATGTTGCTTGGGGTGTGTTAGTGAGCGGTGGCAAAAAGATGCCAGGAGCAGCAAGGGGGTCGCCCCAGACCCACCCTGGGCCCTGGGAGAGGCCATAGTTACTCCTCCTCAAGGTCTATACTGGCCTCTGAGATGGGCTCTAAATCTGTCCCTCAACACCACAAGCTCTTCACAGTCAAAGCTGAAACTCCTCTATGCCCTGGCATAGGACTTTTGCCAGTGGGAAGGCTTTTTTTTTTTTTTTTTCTTTTCTGTAAAAACAAGTGAGGGCACTTCTCCATTGGACATTGAAGAACACTTCTGCTACACCTTGTCCTTTGAGTGCCGCCTCTGCAAATCCATCCCCCTGGTTCCCCTGCATGGTGCTGTGTGGCTTTGGCAGGACCAGGGGTAGGTCAGTGATATTGCCATGACAACCAAGGAAGAGGAGACCTCTGATTTTTTAGGTCCTACCTGTGAGCAGAAAACTAGATGCCTACTCTTTTGTTTCCTTGCATGAGATATGAGGTGGCCACTCTACTCTGATCAACATAGAAACCCTTGGTTCCCACCAGGTGGGGAACATTATTTTATTTGAATGAACGGGTGGTACCAGAGGCTACTGTGCAAAAGAAAACTATCAAGACAGCTGATGTCACACTGCTCCTTAAGGCTGTTCCCTGGGGAAGGAGGGTGATGAGAAACAAGTCCATCTCTGGACCCCAGTCCATGCCTTCTCATGCCTCTGGGACTCTTAAGCTACCTCTTGTGTTGAAGACCAGGGGCATGTCTGGTGATCTGCTAAGTTCTGTGCATTTGCTATTCCAAGCGCTTGCTAAATCTCTTTGGATTTAGTGTTATCACTGCTTTACAAATAAGGAAATTGATACCAAGAGAGGTTAAGTTCCTTCCCCAAGATCACTCAGCTGGTGACAGGGGGAACCAATACCCAGGCCTGCTTGATTTGTAACCCCTACAACTCCTGCCACGATGCCGAGCTGCCTTCACCTTGTGCTTGAACTCACACAGTTGCTCTAGAGTCTCAAGGGCCATCCGGGAGATGTCATCCACGAAACGTGTCATGATAGCCAAACATTTAGTACCTTTGTGGGAAACTCCACCAAGCTCTGTCTGGATGTCTACTCGGGGAATTGTGCAGTGACAAGAGAAATTAAATACTGTAATGGATTTTGACAACAACTGTATGTTGGGGGAATTCAAATTACGTAAAGAAAAAAAGTTAGACTTTCTCTCTGGAGCTGATTGTTCATATGCATGCCTAATTTATGAGGTGAATTTTTAAAGTTTCATTTTGCTAGGACCAAAGTTTTTTGAGGTAATGGGTGATACAGGTTGGTCCATCCTTCCAGAGGCGGTGGGCTGGAGATGATCCTGCATTCCCGATTACAGATAGGTGCACAATCATGATGTGTCCAGTGATTGTGGACACAGCTAATGAGGTCCGAGGAGGTTGACCCCTTGTTTTATGTTGGCCCATTGGATCCTCAGCACCTCTGCTGCCCATTTCTACTTCACAATAGTAGAACTGAGGCAGAGCAATACTATGGCTATGCCATTGGTAAGGAGTGGAGCCAGGACACAATTATTCCCATTGCCACTAACTCTTCTTATTACTGTAAAGATGCCTTTCTAGAACCCCAGCCTGAAAATGGCACCCAGAGATCACGCTGCCTGTTTCCTTGGTACTAGGCAGAATTACCCCAGTCCTTCCCGCTGTCTGTTTCAGAGAATCCTCTGCCTACACAGCCATTTCTCAGCCCCTGATATAAAGTACTGGGAGGGGAACAAAAAAAGAAGAAATTCTATTTGCAGAAAACTCACAGTCTTTCAGGAGAAAGGAGCCACAACCCTAAATGGCCATGATGTAAGTTTAGAAAATGATAAATGTCACACTATGCTATTTCCGAAAGAGTGCGTTCTGAATGGGAAGGGTCAGGGCAGGTCCGTGGGCAGGCAGCAAAGCTGAGTGGTGGAGGAGGAGCAGGATGCGAACCTGCTGCGGGTGACGGGGAGGGCAGTACACACCCTCCAAGACTTAGACCCTCCTAAGCACCTCGGCATGAGGCATGGGCCTGGGAGCCATTACCACAGGTGAGTTACTTAGGCCAAGCATGGTGGTGTACAATACTGTTTGAGTTTTGACTGTGAAGAACTTCTGGTGCCAAGGGACGGATTTAGAGCCCATCCCAGAGGTCAATACAGCGCTCTGGGAGGCTGAAGCAAGAGGATTGCAAATTCAAGCCCAAAATGTGCAATTTAGTGATTTAGCGATGTATCCCTAGCCTCAGAATTTAAAATAAGAGGCTGGGGATATAGCTCAGAGCAAAGGCCATGGTACCATACAATACCAGTACAGATAACTGATGTATGGTAGAACTCCCATCCACCTGTGGGAAAACAAGACAGTGACTCCCCTTTCCTCTCACCGAACACAATTGCAGAGTCAGGCGCCCTGACCTGTGCACAGTCTGGGACATCCGACCCCACCCCACCGTGGGAGACCCCACATATTACTGCAAACAAACCCCACACAGAACTGCATACGAGAAAAGTACGATGCAGATGCCGTGTACTTCCAGCACATTGTGGAGTGAAGATGGCTTCATGTTGGAACTGCTCCGCCGGGGGTGGGGGAAGTGGGGGGTGGTTCTCGGATGCCCGCTGGGTCGGGGAGCCCTCCAGCGCAGCAGTGAGTGCCAAGTGAATTGAACAAACTGAGTGGACTTGACCAGCAATCTGAAGGGGGACAAGGTGACCCGGGATGTGCCTGTCCAATTACTGAACAAGGACACACTAAACGCATGGCGTAGAGAAGAGAATTAGGATAACTACTGAAAACAAACTGGGTCTGGGTGGAACTGGATGCCAAAAAGAGACTACAACGTAGGCAAAGAGAAACTTCGGTACATGGCCTTCCCCGCTGATCTTGGCATTCAGACAGCTCTATACTTTGGTGTGGAGCTGTGTTTAAACACTAAAATGTTTCCTGTTGCAGACACACGCCGAGTGTGTAATTAAAAGGATCCCTTCATTAGTAGAGCTATACAATGAGAGCTCGAGTTGGCCTTTCCTGCTAATTTTGGAGGTGGTAAAAGAGGCTAATATAGCTGCTGATTACAATTGTCACAGAGACAGTCTCTTGCTGTTGCCACTAGGAAATCTTTGTTCTCCCAGAGCACAGCCAGGCTCTTCCTGGCCTCTGAGAGTAGAAGGAAAGGAAAAATCATTCTGGCAATCAGAGAAGTAGAGGGCTGTTGTAGCGCAGGAGTAAAGGAAGTGGTTTCTGGTTCCCTTAGGGCATTGACTGACCCTCTCTAAACTCTAGTATCTCCAGGTATAAACTCTAGTTAACATTTGTGTCGAGTTAATTGGATTATTGTGAGAGTTCATTGAAACAATGACTCAGACATTTGTTGTCAAATATTTGCCAATGAAGCTGTATGAAAGTTGCCAGGGTAGACATGAGTGGAGCAATAAAGGAACCTCCCCTTATGGAGCCTTCCATCTAATCAAAGAACAAGTGTCCCGCAAATAGCCATTTAAGGGAGAGTGTGATCCTGTGAAACGAAAGGTATGTGCCCTGAGGGCCTAGTGTAGTACACACTCTGGTGGTGGAGAGGAGGGGGAGGAGCAGAGGACAGCAATGACGGTGAATGCACAGGGGATGGTTATGTGCAAAGGGATGGTTGATTCTGTTCTGAAAGCTGTGGAAAGCTTCTTGGGAAAGGTGATAGGGAATCTTCAAGTATTTAAGGATATGTTTTCCAAGTGGCTAACTTGAGAAGAGCAATGACAAAGGACAAAGGGAAGGAGGGACATGGAAAGCGGGAAAGGAAGAAGGCAGAGCCCGGCCCACGGGGGCTCCTGAGCATCCTACTGGAGACAGAGGACCTCGTCCAGTTGTCCAGTAGGCCTCCGACAGCCAGTGCATGTGCTGCTATTTGAAGATCTTCCTCTAGGGAAAAGCAAAGCAGCAGTAAGCAGGTCACCTGCAGAGAGACAGTGGCCAGCTGCGAGGGGGTTGAGGGAGGGTAGAAAGAGAGACTCTGAGGCCTCTGGGTAAAAAATGTCCTCTTCTTTCCTGCCAAAGTGGCCAGAAGGGTCCAGAGCCTTCAGAATTCCAGCTGCTCTTGGGTATAAGCCCAGTCATGGTGCAGTTTCTCTCCTGTTCCCTTGCTCATGTTAAAGGCTGTGGTCAGCAGGTCCAGGGAGCTGGGTGCCTCTCCCCCGAGCAAGGGCCTTGGCCTACACTTCCCTGTGTGTTTCAAAAAGGAAATGAGACAAGGTCATCACTGGTGGCCCTTTTGAAGTTAGTTATTTCTGGGTGGGGAGCCCTGAAGGCCTCTTTTGAGCACTGTGATAGCTGATTGGTTGTACCAGCTTACATAAGAAGCACCCACCCACACAGGCCCAGCATCGCTTCTGGGTGTGGAGGATCCACCGTTGAGAAAACTGTCACCAGAATGGCCTAGATGGGAAACAGGATGGAAGGCCAGCTCCAGTGTCCTTTGGAGGCACTCCAGCCTTCGCTTTCACCTTGGACGTCATCTCCTGGCGGCCAGCACGAACCTGTCAGCCACCAGCATTGACCCTTCAACCTCCAGCTCAGACCCCTAGGCCTCCTGATACAACTCACCCAGGACACCACAGTGAGCTCCAGGCTTCTGACTAAATTCTTTGGTCTCCAATGTTCAAACACACTCTCTGGCCTCTGCCATGCTTGACTCTATGGGCGGCCATTATAAGTCAATTTGTTAACCCTTATATATTTGTATATATTGGATTTTTAATTTTTTTTTTTGCATATCTTATATTATGTTTCTTTCTGTAGTAAACACCAACTGTTGTGTGCATGACTTTTGTGACAGTGGTAATCCTCTACAGAGGATGGGGGTATCAGACAAAGTGTGGTTAATTATCCATTGAAACATAAGAAAATAAAAAACCATAAGAGCTCTCTAGAGCAAACGCCTGACATGAGTCTTCCTCAATGGTCCTAGTGTCCAGTTACATGGGGTGGGGTGATGAGAGGGAACCTTATTCCTCAAAATTCCTACAAGTGAACACTAGTGTCTGCCTTTGAGGGTCAGTGACTAGACATGAGCACTCACGTGGGCCCTCAAGAGGATGCCCATGAATACAGATTGAACTGACAGGCATTAAGGCACTGTGTCGGGGCCACGGAGATGGCTTAGTAGAATAAGTACTTCCCTGGCAAGCACAAGGGCCTGAGTTCAGTTCCCGGTTCTGCCAAAAAGAAAGAAAGAAAACCCAGTAAAAGGCCCTGTGCCACGCCCCCTGCTCCACTTTCTCTACTCATTCTTGCGTCAGCCCCGCAGGGTAGGTACCCTTATTGCTCTCATTGCATAGGAGAGGAAACAAGCGCTTTGAGGCCATATGACTTCCTCAGATCATATACCTCGCCAGCGGCAGGGCTGGAGGCCCAGCCACACCTCAGTGTACTACCTTCACGTCTGCACCACAAAGTGACCTGGACTTCCAGCTGCAAAACCCCATGAGGAGGAGCCATCCAGCGTCATCCTCCTGGCCTGTGGGCATAGAGTGTTCCTCTGACTGACCGGAGTGCACAACAGCAAGCGAAAGGGACTTCAGTGAAGGAGACGCTCGCTCTGCGCTTGGGGACACAGGGCAGAGTGCTCTGTTGGAAAAGAAGTGAATTGGGAGGTCTTTGTAAAATGAGCTGTCAGCGCCTTCACCCATAAAATGAGAGGGCTGGGCCCAGTGAACCCTGGAAGCCTCTCCCTCTCTGAAATGGCACGAGTTCCGGATCCATGGGAGCCCTGCACTAGAATAAGTCCTAGTGTTTGTCCTCTCACTAATTCATTGTCTGGCCCAGCGGGGAAGACAGTCATGCAGCAACCCCAGGCTGGTGGCTCCTGGGAATCCATCCATGAGCAGGGACAGAGGCTGGGCTGTGGCTGTTGCCATGGGGTCCTTCACTAATTTGCATTCGACATTCATTGATTCTTGTGAGCTGGGAACTGTGAAGTAACAGATTGATTTGTTTGGCAAACAAAAGGGAACAGCCACATCTAGATGAGCACCGGACCTGAGCACAGGAAGTCACATTGAAGTTGGTCACAGCCCCCTGACCCCCAAATTGTTCAGCCTGGTGCTTTGAAGAAAGGCTGCATGTTTGATCCTAAGCAATGTCGCCTCTTTGTTTGTTACCCTCCATCCCTGTCTTCAGCCTCACCATGTCCTGTCAAGTGCAGGATGTCACTCCCTTGCTGTAAGCAAGGAAAAGTGAGTTCAGATAAGTTGCATAACTATACCAAGTTGAGATGCTAGAGGGAACAACGTCTGAGCCTTGAACTCAGACAAAGCTGGATTCGTATCTAATAACCAAGTGACCTTTGGAAAATAGCTGAGCCACCTGACCTCAGGTTTCTCAATGGGACCACTTATGCAGGGTGAGTATGCCTTATCTAAAGTGCTTGGGACAAAAAACATGTTTCAGATTTTGGATTTTTTCAGATTTTGGAATATTTGCATATGCATAATGAAATAGCTTGAGGATGGGAGCCAATTCTAAACATGAACTCTTTTTTTCCTTCTATATCTTCTACACACAGCCTAAAGGTAATTTTGTACAATATTTTTAAAAGTTTTGTGCATGAAACAAAAGCTCATGATGTGGAATTTTCCACTGGAGGCCTCGTATCAATGCGAAAAATTTTGGATTTTGGAAAAATTTTGATTTGTGATTTTTGGGTTACAAATACTTGACCTGTACAACCTAACTCACAGATCATTACCAGGGCCAAAATAAGATATAACAAGGAAACTGCCTGACTCTCGAGGTACTCAATGCCTGATAGCCGCTTTTGTGGAAGCTGCTAGAAGCAAGACCTCCAGAGCCCACCTGCTCAACCTACAGCCCACTAGCTTGTGTTCTGGGTCCTCAGTTTGTGCCTCCATAAAATGGGCACAATGGTAGCATCTACCTCATAGGATTTTCTCAGTATTAAATTGTACAACTTGCAGTCCCTGGCACACAGTGAGTGGTCACACTATTGTCACTATTGCCCTTTGCTGCTGCTGCTGCTGCTATTACACTAGGCAAGGGGAGGCCGGGCCAGTATTCAGGGGAAGGCAGGGTCACTGCCTGAAAAGGAACCTCTGGGAGCACCACCAGCATGGATGGGTCTGGGACTTAAAGGGCCTTGAGTGTCAGCCTAGGATTCTCACTGAGTTCTTTTCCTCATCAGTTTGGAAACCCAGTTCTCACCCATTTTGCAGTCTGTCGCCTTCTTTTCAAATTGCACATTGCCCATCAAGCAAATGGGGCCGCTGTCATGGCAGAGATTTATCAAGCGACAGAGCCGGGCTACATGAGAGTTATGTTTATTTTTAGCGACTTCATCCTCCAACTCTTTAAATTAGCTGCAGGCCTAATTTAAGGGACTTCTTTGGTGCATGGTTAGCATTTTCTTTAGGAATGTCGACTCGATTACATGTGCGTTTGAAAGCTTCAAGTGACAGAGGAGACAGTCTTGGCTAAACCTCAGGGAAAGATGCCAACTGACACCCCTCCATCACGCCACACCACGGCCCACCAGGCTATCCTACCACACTGGAGGGCAGCCAGGGACATGATCCGGGTTGTTCTCAGACTTTTGTGTCCCCTGTGTCCAAGCAGTGGTTGTCAGATCCTTTTCATGCGGAGGGTCCTGTGTTGGCTTCCTAGCTTGATACCTGCTGCTGCTACCTCACAACTCATCTTGCACCCAGACCAGCAGTTCTCAGACTGCAGCCTGTGTATGAGCCACCCACAGGCCTAACGCAGATTGCCTGGCCCACTCACAGGGTTTCTGAGTCAGTAGGTCTGGGCTGGGATCCACAAATGTGTGTTTCTAACAAGTTCTCAGGAGACCCTGTGCAGCTGGCCCAGCACCGCCTTTCAGAGTGCTTTCCAAGAGCTCCCTAACTAGCAACCCCCTCGCCCCTGCTCGACGCAACTGCATGCTGGAGGCAGATTCATTCTTCTTGGTCACAGTTCCCATCTGCCACTCCTCTCCTCAAAATCTTCCATGTCCTCAACTATCAGCAAGAAATCAAACAGTAACAAGAACTGGGGAGACTGCACGGAAAAAGGAAGCCTTCTACATTGTTGGGACTACAGGCTACTACAGCTGCTATGGAAATCAGTATGGCAATTTCAAAAAAACTAAAACTAGATATTCCACTGGACCCAGCTACTCCTCTCCTAAGCATCTTTCTGAAAGTGCTAAAGATGTCATAGCAGTGCTGGAGAGATAGCTCAGCAGTCTAAGCACCTGCCTGGCAAGCACAAAGACCCAGGTTCGATTCCTGGGACTGAATGCTGTGAGCCTCAGAACCCAGGTACACCGTTCCTGCCCCCAAAACCAGTTGTGGTCGCACACACCTATAATCCCAGCACTGGAGAGGCTGAGACAGGAGAAACACTACGAGTCCAAGCTGCATAGCGAGACCCTGTACCAAATAAATAAATAACATTAAAAATAAAAAGATGTCATAATACGGCGATGCACACATACCCATGATTAGAGTAGCACAATTCATAATAGTTATATCTTTGAAGCAGCCTATATTTCCATCAGCAGATAAATGGATTTCTTTTGGAAATCAAACCCAGGACTACTCTGCTATGAAGAAAGACATATTTGAAAATGTTGAGTGAAATAAATCAGATGCACAAGCATAAATATCACATAATTTCTCTTATATGAGAGACCTAAAAGATAAATAAAGAGCTGAATAAAAGACAGCTCATAATAAATATGGAGAGGAATCTTTTCTAACTGAGAGGGGACAAAGAGATGGAAGGAGACAGGGAAGGGGACATACATATGATGTCCATGTGGCAGCTCCCCACAATGAATGTTATCACTGTGTTCTGTAAACATATACTAATAAAAAAATTTAAAGAGAAAAAAGTCCTATCACATTCTCATTTCCTGTATGATAAATCTAATCATCTCTCTCCAGAAATCAAGATCAAGACCAAAGAGTACACATGTGTCTGGTGATAACACCACCAAGGCATTGCTTACGTATAGGGCTGTCACACGCTGCAAGGTGGTAGGCACTGTCCTTGTCCTGCTTCTAAGGTTGCTGGGACATGTAAGTGCTTAGGAGATGTTTCATAAATGGACAAATGGTTGGTAGCATGCTGAACTAGAAATGGGAAACTTCCCCAGAGAGGAGTCGAGCAATCCCTCTGAAATTGGATTTTTGAACTGTCATTGGTGAGGATTTTTAGAGATGGCTGGATCTAACTCATGTCATGTTGGCCTTCAGAGTGTGCGATTACTAAATCAGTCCACTGATGGGTGTGCCATAGTTCTGGGTCTAGATAATAGGACAGCCCACCCTGGATGTGAGTGGACCCACCCTAAGCATAAGCATCCTGGATAGAACATAAGGGACAGAGAGGGCTGCGGCGTTGCTTGCTGCTTCTGCTGCCGTCTGCATGCCATGAACTGCTTCTCCTCTGCAATGCCTCTCTGCCATGTCCCCCTATCTTGAAGCCTCTCCAAACTGTAAGCCAAATAGACCTTTCCTCCTTTGACTTTGCGTGTTGGCTATTTCTTGTCTCAGTGACAAGAAAAGTGACTAAGGCAGACCGCGCCACATTTATCTCTTTACCTTGTTAGTTTCTGGGAATGTACACAGTTTATGCATAAGAAGACATGTCTCTGATTTGGTTCAATATCAACTGCATATATGAATGATAGGCATGGAGCATGGAGCATGGAGTGAGACTGTCCTAAGTAGAAATCCTGGTTCCACAACTCCTCCTGTGCATTTGGGCCACTATTCAGCACCTCTGCACTCTGACTTCCTAATCTGTAAAATGGGAGTTATTTCCACCTACCACGTAGAACTCTTAAGAGATGCAAATGAGATAATATAAGTAGCTGAGTACAATGCTTGATATATAATAGGTCCCCAGTAAGTGGCACTGATTTTAGTAACTTTACAGACAAAATAGAGATGTATTTTTTCACAGGAGTTTAAATGAAAATCAATTCCATTATTTTTGAAAAAATGTTAATAGATAAAACATTCCAAATTTCCCTTATTATAATGAATCAAGGGTATACTAAACTCAATTTTTTTAAAACATAATCCCAAAGGACTAGCAAGTGTGGTTTATATTTTCTTTACCGGTCACTTTTATCTCATAAGCACAACATTTCCATTAAAATGCTATTAAGTAAAAACAGGATTTTACAGTGTTTGTGATAGCTTGGATCTCAATGTGATAATTACAATTATTTCCAGCAAAGATAGCATTTGTCATTGTTTTATTTCCTCTCATATATCAGTAATGTTTTTAGTGCCTTCTTTAAGTTAAATAAAACCACTTCCCTTTGAATTTGCCGTTCAGAGTCCGTGAAAATGTTATCATAGCTGTGAGGGCCCTTTTTACCTTGAGGTCACTAACTGGGATTCAGGAAGGATAGAGAGTGCCAGCCAGGCAGCGGATGCAGAAGCCCTTGCACGGCAGGTGAAGGCATCTCACTGGATAGAAGACAGCTCTGGTGCAGGGCAGAAGCAGGGGTGGACACTGGAGGGAGATATCCCCTGGTGTGACGTTTAGAGGCCTGTCCTGTCTGAGAGATCCTGAAGGTACACCGTCACTAGGACAATTCAAGCTAAGGCCACTTCCCTGAGTGATGTGCTCTGGGTATCTGGGTATTAAATGACTCACTGATGTCAATGTCACCGTCTGCCTGGGCTTAAATTTCTTCTCTCAACATTGTCATAAGGGCTGACCAGTTAGCTCATAGACTAAATCGCCTGCTTAGGCAGAGCGCGGTGGCCAGCATGCCATGCCAACCCTTCCCCATGGTGCGCTGAGACAGCAGTTGAGACTGGGTGTGGTGGCACGCGCCTGTAATCCCAGTGCTTGGGAGGCTGAAAACAGGAAAATAACCGAGTCCGATCTGTGTAGTGAGACCCTGTAGCACTCTGTACTAAAATACATTAAAAAATAAAATAAAATAAAGCATTGTTATAGATAGCAGTACTGGTCACACATTGTGAATGTACCAAATGCCACCGAGTCAATCACTTTAAAATAGTGTAAATGCATACCCTACATCATCACTTTCCTCTGCGGCCCCATAATCTCCTTGATCAGAAAATTTGAGACACAACTGAGTTACATGATGTTACAGTACAGGTTCTCCTATGTCCTGAGTCTTCACTGACCTTGAAAAGCTAGGGCCAAAATGTTGGCTGTACTTGCAGCCCTTCTTTTTTCTCTAATTGTTGGTCTGCAAACTTAAGTTGTTACCCCTCCAGAAGAGAAGCTTATTATTACCCTACAATATATGCAGTTGGGTTTAACCTCACTATCTGAATATCAAACATCTTAGGCATATCGAGGAATAGGTATTTCCCATCAAGTATTGATATATTAAACTTTAAGACCCTACAGAATATGAAGAAAAAAATATTTTAAAAAATAGGAACAAACAGTTATATATTTTTTACACAGAAGTTTAGATCTAACCATATACAGCATTGTAGCAGGACAGTCCTAAGGAGAGTCACATGGAGAGAAAACATTCTCTCAGGCTTTCACAGAGAGAATATCGGTCAAGCAAAGCCCATGAAGCATCCTCATGGCTGACACTGACAAAGGATCTACAAAGGTACAGGGTTTCAGGATAAATCCTGAGGGTACTTGACCAACCTTATCAGAGTCAAAAGTTACATTTCTTATTATATAGGTCTTGCTTTATCTTGGTCTCAACCATCCAGCAGAAAAGTATAAAAAGTAAAGCCATATTAATATCCTGAGCTGTAAAAGGCTCAAGTCAACAACTTCTGACATTGCCAGTCCTGTGGATAACCCATTAGTATTATGGACTACTGGGCTATATTGGAATATTTTCCTGAATTCATACACCTACAATATTTAAATGACAATGGAATACCCATCTGTGACAAAACTAAACAGAAAATGAGGATATAAATGAAGCACCATTTTGTATCTGTATATTCAAAATTGTTAGGATAGATGGACAGTTATATTCTCTTAATTCAAATGAATAGAATGATTTGTACTAACAGTGTTTGTCGACAGGATATCATGTCTGCATCTTGTACTATGAATAACCCCTAAGAAGACAAGAATGTGCAGTGTATTAATTACTGAAACTGTCCTACTAATTGGCTTCGAAACTGTCTCATTGCTATTTGTTTCTCAATAAAATTATTTTTTAGAAAAATAGTGTAAATGGTAGATTTACACTATTTTGATTTGCACTATTTGATGCTAAGCAGATTTACACTATTTGATGCTAAGCAAATTTTTATTTTTCTTTCTTTTTTTTTTTTTTTTTAGGGAAGGGTCTACAGATCAGACTCGTAGTGATCCACCTGTTTGCAGCGTCCCAAGAGCTGGGATTACAGGCGTGCGTCACCATGTCCAGTCTCAATTGCCCTCTCAGTGCCCCAGGGGTGGGGCCAGCAGGGCAGCAAATTTTTATACAACCACAACCAAATGACATTGGTTGACAGAATGATTGCCAAAGGCACTCCTGGGGGAACATTTGATGCTCTAGGGAGCACATCGCCCAGGGCACTGATCACTAAGCCCTATTTAGTTATATGACAGGCCTGCTGAAAAATAACAGAGGAGGAAGGATCCTTACACTGAGGTTCAGGCCCAATTCAGAGTGTCACAAGTCCACAGGAAACGAGCTCATGAGAACATAGAGATGCCCTGGGAAGATACTTGGGAGGCGGTACCAAGCGCACAAAGGACTTCAGTTACATGCGTTGTTACCTTGTTAATACAGATATTACAATTAATATTTGAGTGGTGGGATTACAAATAATTTTGATACTTTTATACATTTCTCAAAGTTGTCTATGAAGAGCATGAACTCCTCTTACCATTTTTTTTCTTTTTTTTTTCATTTATTTTTATTTTATTAAAATACAAATGTCAATCAGACAGTTTCAAGACACCTTAACCATACACATTCAATGAATTAATACATTGCAAACTGTTTTCATAACGTTTTGGTATTGTACAAGGTGCATACATGATATTATATTTACAGATATTATTTTAGCAGATATCTCTTATCAGTGAATTA
>PVKA01029983.1:0-27760 GCA_004027165.1 Ctenomys sociabilis
CTCTCCTCTCCTCTCCTTCCTTCCTTCCTTCCTTCCTTCCTTCCTTCCTTCCTTCCTTCCTTCCTTCCTTCCTTCCTTTCTTTCTTTCTTCCTTTCTTTCTTCTTTCTTTCTTTCTCTGTCCCACCCAGCCTGATGTGGCATGTGGTGCCAGGGATCAAATCATGGTCCCTGCACTTGCCTCAGCTTGCCTAGGGTTAAAGAAGCTTTAGTCTGCTCTGCTATCTCACCAGCCCCTCACACACAATTTTTCTACTTTCATTTAAGTTTGTGTTTTTTGAATGCTGTCTTTTGACCTTCTTTATAATTATTCATTCTTTGACATTCTTTACTAACGTGTTGTCAATCATATTATCATTTCATCTTTTTCAAAATACTTATCTTCTAAATATTTATATTCTTTTTGATATCATTTTATTGTTTTATGTTTTTGTTTTTATTATAATTTTCTTTTATTTTGAAGAATAAAAACAAGAGTAAGAAAAAAAAAAAAGGACCGAAACAGGATAACATATAACAATACATATATTACAGATTTTCAAAACAAGAATAGCTGATTAACAATGATATATTATCTATTTTTATCATCAAATCTATTACTCAGATTAACAAATGTAGTTGTGCAAGATGGGACATATTATTATTAGTACATACTTTCAAGAAAACTTAATTTTTTGTTCTTATCTCTCATTTTGTTTTACTACCTTAAAAAAAAAACTTTAAATGCTGGACAAATAACTCAGCAGCTTAAAATGCCTGTTTCAGTAGATGCAGCAACCAGGGTTAGATCCCTGGCATTCTATACCAGCCCAGAGCCTATGGCCTGCTGAGAGGGCAATTGAAACTGGATCAGGTGGCATGCACTGCTAATCTCAGCTTTTGGGAAGCTGAACATAGGCAGATCATTACAAGTCTGATCTATCCAGTGAGACTCTGCAGACCCTGTAAATCCTTACTAAAATATAAAATTAAAGAGAGTATAATAATATGACATTAGAAACAGTACACATTTAGAAGACCAAGGTGACAAGTATTTCAAGCATAGTTTTCTTATTACACATTGTTGTTCTCAATGTATGTGGCTGATTAATTCACATATAAAAGCAGAGAGGTAGTCAAGGTGAGGGTTCTACACATAACTGCTATTTAAAAAGGATAAAAAACTCATAGAAATTCTTAGGACAATTGCCTTAGCCATCTTGTATATATACTTGTAAAGTTTTGCTCGTACCTTATTTCCTATCTTTTCTCCTTTCTCTCCCTTCATTGTGTAATCTCTAAATTCCATTACTTTCCATTTAACAGTGTCTATTATACCTTTCAGTTTTTAATTTCTTCTTTACAGTTCTTGCAGCAAAGAGAAAATACAATATTTACACATTGGCCTGGTTTATTTCATTTATGAGTATAGCCTCAAGTTTCATCTACTTAGCTACGAAGGCTTTAAGTTGTGTTTCTTTACAGCTGAGTAATAATCTATTGTATAACATATGTACTGCCAAAGCAAGCATAATACTTCACTGCATAAAAATACTACATCTTGTTTTATCCATTCCTTGGCTGTTGAGTGTCTTGGTTGTTTCTAAAATTTGGCTTTCATAGATTGTGCTGCTATAAACAAGGGTATATATATAGCACTATGATATGATGTTTCCAGTTCTTTTGGGAAAATACCCACAAGAGGATAGCTGAATTGAATGGGATTTCCAGACCTAGTTTTTTGAGGAGTCTCTGCACTGATTTCCATGATGGTTGCACCAGTCTATGTTCCCATCAGCAGTGGGAATGTTTTTCTCCACAGCCTCTCCAACATTGTTGGTTGATTTCTTTATGATAGCCACTCTTTCTGGGGTGAAATGGTACCTCAGTGTTCTTTTAATTTGCATGTCATGAGTGCCCAGTGATATGGAGCACTTTTTTAATGCATTCAATTGTCTCCTGTATTTCTTCCTTTGAGAAGTGTGTGTTCATCTCAGATGACCATTTTTGCATTGGGTCTTTATATTTTGGGGAGCCCAATGATTTTTAGTTCTTTATATATTCTAGACAGAAGACCTTTATCAGAGCGCTTATTAGTTAACATTTTTTCCAAATCTGTGGGTTGTCTTTTCACTATGTTGCTAATTTCTTTTGATGTGCAGAAACTTCTCAATGAGAGGCAATACCAGGCATAAATTCTTTCATATATTTCCCCGTGCAATTTGATTTTTGTTCATGAAATGTTTTCCTACCCCTATATCTTCAAGATTTCCATCTATTTTCTCTTCCAGTACATTTAAGGTTTCTATATTAATGGTAGATCTTTAATCCATTTTGATTTTAGTTTAGTGAACGGTAATAGATACAGGTCTAGTTTTAGTTTTTGGCATGTAGAGAGCCAATTTTTCTAGTGTCATTTGTGAAAGAGTCTATCTTGCTTCCAGTGAACATGTTTGGCCCATTTGTTGAATATCAGGTGGATGAATGTGCTTGTAGTTGTATATGCATCATTGAATCTAATCCATTAATCCTCAGTTCTATCTTTTTGCCAATACCATGCTGATTTTATTACAGTAGCTTTGCACTATAACATCAAGTCAGAGATTGTATTGCCTCCTGCCTTGTGTTTGTTGCCCAGGATTTCTTTTGCTATTCTGTCTTTTCTGGTTCCAAATAAATTTTAGGAATGATTTCTCTAGATCCATGAGGTATGTTGGTGGTATTTTGCAGAGATTCCATTAAATCTGTGTAACAATTTTGGGAATATGGCTATTTTCACAATGTTGGTTCTTCCTATTCAGGAGCAAGGAATATCTTTCCATTTTCTGAAATCCTTTTTTATCTCTTCTTCTGATTACTGAAATTTCAATTGAATAGATCTTTTACTTCTTTAGTTAGATTAATTCCTAAGTATTTCATTTTTCCATGGTGCTATTGTAAAAGGTATTATTTCTCTAATTTCCCTCTTAAGTGTGTTTGTTATCTGTGTAGAAGAATGCTATTGACTTTTGGGTATTGGCTTTGTATCCTGCTATGCTACTGAATTTGTAGATCAATTCTAGTAGCTTCTTTTTGAAGGGTTTTGTATCTTCCATGTAGAGTATCATGCCATCTGCAAATAACGATAGTTTAACTTCTTCTTTACCTATTCTTATTGTCTTTATTTCTCTGTATTGTCTAATAGCATTAGCTAATGATTCCAGCACTATATTGAATAGTAGTGGTGATAGAAAATATCCTTGTCTTGTACCAGATCTGAGAGCAAAAAACTTCAGTTTTCTGCCGTTTAGAATTATGTTGTCTGTTGGATTGTTGTAGATGGCTTTTATCAGATTGAAGTATAAGTCATCTATTCCAATTTTCTGTAGGACTTTGAACATGAATGAGTGTTGGACTTTTGTCAAAAACCTTTTCTCCATCAACTGAGATAATTTTGAGGTTTTTCGGATTGGCTGTACTGGTATAATGTATTATATTTATATGTTTGCGTATGTTGAACCATCCTTGCATCCCTGGGATGAATCCTACCTCGTCATGGTTATAATATTGCTAATGATTTTTTTTTTTGTATTCTATTTGCTAAGATTTTATTCAGGATTTTGGCATCTATATTCACAAGGGAGATTGGCCTGTAGTTCTCTTTTTTAGTTGCATTTTTCCTGTTTGTTTGTTTATGTATCAGTATAACATTTACATCCAGGAATGATTTTGGAAGTATTACTTCCTTTTCAAATTCATTGAAAAGTTTGAGGAATATTAAGATTAAATCTTCTCTAAATTTCTTGTAGAATTCAGCTGTGAATCCATCAGGAGCTAGGTTTTTCTTTGTCAATAAGTTTTTTATTACATTTTGAATGTAATTGGCTGTTATTGAGTCATTGAGAGTTCTTATATCATCTTTATTCAGCTTTAGTAATTATGTACCTTTCTAGAAATCTGTGCATTTGTTCTTCATCTTTAATTCATTAGCATAAAAATTTTCAATGTAGCTATTGATGATCTTCTGAGTTTTCATAGGATCTATAGTAATTTTACCATTTTCATTCCTTATTGCTTGAATTTGACTTTTCCCTTTTCTCTTTTTCATGAGGTTAGCTAGGGATTTACCAGTTTTATTTAGTCTTTCAAAGAACGAGCTTTCTGATTTGTTAATTCTTTGTATTGTTTTCTTCATCTCAATTGCATTAATTTCTGCCTTAGTCCTTATAATTTCCTCCCATCTTTGGGCTTTGGGCTTGATTTGCTCTTCTTTTGCTATAAGCTTCAGGGTATTTATCTGTTGCCCTTCTGTTTTCCTAATGTGTGAATTCACAGCTATAAATTTCCCTCTAAGAAGTGCTTTCATTACAACCCACAAATTCTGATAAATTGTATTTGAATTTTTGTTGAATTATAGATACTGTTTAATTTCTCATTCAATTTCTTTTGTAACCCATTCATTGGTGATGAGTATGTTATTTAATATCTGTATGCTTATGGGTTTTTTGTGATTCCTTTGTCATTTATTTCCAGTTTCTTTGCACTATGATCAGATAATACGCATGAGAGAATTTCTGTTTTCTTACATATACTTAAGGATGACCTATGGAAAAGTATGTGGTCTATTTTAGAAAATGTTCAATGTGCAGCTGAAAAGAATGTGTACTCAAATGTGATTGGATGGAACACTCTGTGTATGTCCATTGAGTCCATTTGTTAAAAAGTCTGGTTCAGTTCTGCTACCTCTTTGCTGATTTTTTTTGTCTTCTTGACCTTTATGGGATAAAAGTGGATTAAGGTCTTTTGTTAAGACTGTGGTATTAGATATTAGATTTTTCATGTTCATTAATATTTGGCTTATATAGTTGGGGGCTCCCATTTGGTGTGTACATATTTAATAGTGTTTCCTCTTACTCTTGAATTTGTATGTAATGGCTTTCTTTATTTCATTTCATAATTCTTATTTCTAGTTCAAGTTGTAGGTGAACAAGAATGCTACCCCTGCTTTTTTCTGAGGTCCTGGGGCATGTAGTATTATTTTTCATCCTTTGACTTTCAGTCTATGGACTTCTTTATGACTTAAGTGTGTTTCTTGTATAGAGCACATTGTTGGATTTTGTTTCCTCATCTACTCTGCCAGTACACTTAATTGTTGAATTGAGTCCATTTATATTGATGGTTATAATTGAGATATATTCACATTATTTGACATATTGTTTACTTGCTGTTGTTTATCTATTGTTCTCCTAAATTTAATTGCTCGCCCTATTTGGTGATTTCTTTCCATTGTCATTCACAGAGTTGGGTTCATTTTGATCCCTCTCTAGACTATCTTACAGTAGTCTGTGTAGGGTTGGCTGAATCATTTTGAATTTCTTTAGTTGTTCTTTGTTATGGAAGTATTTTACTTCCCCATTAAACTAGAGAGTTTTGTAGGGTATATCCATCTGGTGTGGAATGTATTTTGTTGTAAGACTTGAAATACTTTGCTCTATGCTGTTCTTCACTTCATTTGTGAAGATAAAAGTAACATTATTCTGATGAGTTTTCCTTTAAATGTGATCTTTTTCTTTTCTCTAATGGCTTTTAGTGTACTATTCTTGTGCTGAATCTCTGGGACCTTGATTATTATATGTCTGGTTGTGGTTTTAAATGGTTTGATATCATCTGGAGGTTTATATGCCTCAGCAATCTGAATGTTCGATCTTTTTCCAATATTTGGGAAGTTTTCTTCTACTAGTTTTGCCCATATTCTTCTTATGTTGTTTATGTTGCCTACTTCTTTCTCTTTGATGCCTATTATTAGTCTTATGTTGTTCATCTTTACATCATCTTGCAAATGTTGAATTATTTTCTGGAAACTTCTTGTTTTTAGGAGATCTTTCCTTACCTTTTATCTAGTTTCAATAGTGTCTTCAAGGTCTCAAAGTCATTCTTCACTTTCATTCTGACAGTTTTTCAAGCTTCCAATTGATTTTTTTTCACTTGTATACCTCTTTCAATCTGTTTCATGCATTCTATTTCTTTTCTATTTTGCTCAATCAAGGTGTCCATCATTTTTCTATTCTCCCCTATTGCTCAGTTTCTTCTTTAGAAACAGTTAGTAATTCTTTCATTATAGTTAGATTATTTAATATCTGATTTCCTCTATATTTTTCTGCAATTGTTTCTTTACTTCAGTTGGTATTATTTTAGAAATTCCAGTTGTGTGACTTCCAATTTCTTCATGCTAGTGTCTCCTGGGGTTTTTCTAGATGGTCTTGGGCCTGGAAATGGGTTTTTCTCTTTCACTTTGCCATTTTTTATAGCACTGTCCTTTGACCTTTGGAGTAGAGCTTTGCTACAGTTATTACCTTAGCACCTATAATATTATTAGCCAAGAGTGATCACATGGCTGATGTGGTTTCAATTTTCTATGTACAATACTACAATTACCAATATTAATAATGGGTAGTGAGGTTTAGTTGATATTTTATCTTGTAATTTTTTTCTTGTTTATTGTGGTCCCAGGGATAATGACATGTGTGTGATTCTAAGCAGTGCTGTGATGTGCATTTGCACAATAGCTCAATTTTCAAGATGGCAGCTAGCTTAGTAGCCTAGGCTATGAGGTTCTGCAGGGAGATAATACAGGTGCTACACACACCCCAAGCTGCTGTACTGAACTGGTTGCAAACTGTTCACATCTGTGAAGTTTTGCTTTCATGAGGATTGCAAAAATTTGTGCTTATGCAGTCTCCAGAAACCAGACTGTTTACATTTTTCTTTGCAGAAGGAAGTCCCTGTCTAGTTTGGGAGAAAAGATCTGTTCCTTGTGTGTTACTGGATTCTGCATATCTATATCTTATCAAGTTGAAACATCCTCCTATGGTCACACATGTCAAAATGTCACCATCTCCCTGTGCTTTGCTTCTTTTCTGTGGAGGAGGATTGGAACTCTATGTGCCTGTTACAACCATCTCAAAATACTAGAGCTCCCTGATTGTTTCCTACACAACATCTGTTGCATAATATTAACATATTGAAGAAGTCAAGTTCTCCATAACACTTTTTTTCTGATTGTAGTGGGTGCCCCTCTTATATATTTTACCACGAAATGGTTTCTACTACAATTATTGGGTAACTTTGTTTTTCTGAAATACTAAGTTTTAAGCTTTTAACAATTTTTTAAATCATGTGATCCCCAAACTAACATCAAGTGTCATAGAAAATATATTTATAAAAATACTATTGTATAAAGAAAGAGGGGGCTGGCCAAATAGCTCAGCAGACTAAAGCACCTGCAAGCAGGTGCAATTATCTCAACAACTGGCTACTTTGGAACACTTACATTGAGATCTACCCATCCTCGTCATTTGAAAACACTGTTGATTTATCATTTTAAGAACAGCTTCTTATATGATTGTAACCCACTGTGTAACTTAACAAATCACACAAATAAATTTAAAAATTGGGTGCAATTGTATTTAAATGTCTTCTTCCCTTTTTTCTTATCTTTTGTCAGTCCTCAGGATTGCCTTGCCAGCCCCTCCCCCAGGGTGCACTCAGACTGCTGTTCAGAGTGGGCTTGGTGGTGCATGCCTGTAATCCCCGCACTTGGGAAGCTGTAAACAGGCATACTAGTCTTATGTACTCGTGAGACCCTGAGCACCCTGTAGACCCTTCCCTAAAATACAAAAAACAAAAACAAAAGAAAAACGGAAAAGAGGAAAGGAGGAAGAAAGATAGGGAGGGAAGAAAAGAAAAGAAGATGATAAAAGAAAAGGGAAGGAGACATTTAAAAACAATCACATCCAATTTTTAAATTTATTTGTGTGATTTGTTAAGCTATACAGTGGGTTACAATTATATAAGAAGCTGTTCTTAAACTGATAAATCAACAATATTTTGAAATAAAGAGGATGGGTAGATCTCAATATAAGTTTTCCAAAGTAACCAGTTGCTGAGGCAAGCTTTCTGTTTCAGAGCACAGAGTTGATTAGAAACACAAATTCTGCCTTTCATGTTGTTTTTCTGACCTGGTTAAAAGACATCTGTCATGTGCAAGCTGGCCAAATGATATCAGCATATGCCATTTTCAAATTGAAATAGACTGCCAGAATGGTCCTTGTTGTGTGATCTAGCCAACATTTTGTGAAATCCCTACTTTTTTCTCTTTAGGGTTGCCAGTCTCCATCCTGCTGTGAGCCAGGGCAGGAATGGGTTCCACCAGGATGGCTACACTGCCTGGCATCACAATAACATTTCTGCTAAGAGAACAATGAGAAATTAGCCAAATGACTCTGTAGGTTATTCTTTCATAAACTTGTTAGTTTAAAGCAACTACACTAAATTTGGGCAACAGCTCCAATTTGACATGAAACTCAAGATGATAATTTTGGGCCAACCAGATAAATCATTTTTGCATTCTGTTTTCAAATAATAAAAAAAAGAATTTTTACAAACAAAAAAGGTAATCTGTTAAATGAAAGAAGAGTATATTGTAAAGGAAAATTCTATCCATTTCTCTAGAAAAGTAGCTGCAATATTTGATAATTGCTGATCACCCCCCATCCAGCAGCCACCTTAAATGTGTTTTCTCTATAGAGCAAAAGAAGAAGAGGTCCATGATGTGGCTAAGTATGCAGCAATAAGAGAATGTACTAGCCAAGGCCATGTACTTACTCTGTGTGGAACATGAGTTACTCATACACCTAAAAGGAACATTCTAATAACTTGGCCTCAATTTCATACATATTTTATATAATTTGATACAAAATTTGATCTACTTTGTATAACATTTTTGTCATAGGTTTGTCTGTGGAGAACCATCCTTTACTTGACCTCTGGCAGTCACATCAGGCTTGGAGAATCTGCAAAGAGGAGCCCTCACACAGATGTGTCTCCACGACAGCCCGGGGGGCTTAGGCTGTGATTCCCATGAAGGAAAGCACACAGTTAATCACCCTGGGCTTTGACATAAGACAATCAAGAGCATGAAGCCCTTTTGGAGATTGCCTCCTTGCCTGCTAGCTTGTAAACCTGCAGAAATGGACAAGTGTAAGTCAAGAATATTCAACAGTAACAAGAAACCTTAGAGTCAAGATCTCAAGGCAGTGAGAAAGTACTCTCAATGGCTGAGGGTTTTGATAGGGCAGAAATAGTCAGACTAGAAAGAACGATGGTTGCTTAAATTCCATGACTAATCCTTGTTTATACCGTTTACTCATATTAATCAAAATTTAGAGAGGGATAGCCATATTTGTTAATCTTTGCAAAAAGAAAGCTTATGTAATCACTCACGTATGAATAAAGGCTACTGATTTTGCTCTGGCCAAACCACCCTGAACATGCCCAATATCGTCTGATCTTAGAAGCTAAACAGTGTCTGGCCTGCTTAATACTTGGGTGGGAGATTTTGCTCTGGGTTGAAGAGACCCACTTTTCTTCCCTCCTAACCCTACTGTGAGTCTTTTCTTCTCCCCTCAGGTTATGGTTCCCAGGAGGCTGAGGCTGGACCTCAGCATTTGTCTTTTTTGTAGAGGGCAGAAATAATTTTTAAATAACTGTTGGACTCTCTTGTAAATTTAAAAGTTTTACCTTTTCAAAGTCTAATCAATTTTGAGATCATCATGTTCACTCTATTGGGCAATCTCTCATGACCTAAAATATAATCTCCTACTAAAACGAAACGGTTTGAAAGCAAACAGTGCAAAGAAGTACCTTAATTTAAAGCTGGAAAGCCTGTGATTATGTCAATAAATCAGGAAGGAGTAACATATGGTATTCAACATTTATTTGTGTTGTCTGAATAAAACTGCATCTCAATGCATCTATTTCAGAAAAGTGTTAATATACAATAAAATATATAATTAAATATTTGAAGACACACACACACACACACACACACACACACATATATGTAATTCTGTAACTTCTAGTAAATTAAAATAATAAACCAGTGAGAAACATATATTTTTGTAGCTGTGTTCATAAAATTTCAAAATAATGAACTGAGCCATGTTTGGTGGTACGTGCCTATAATTCCAGCACTTATGAGACTGAGGCAAGAGGATTGCTGTGAGTTCAAGACCAGCTTGGGATCTAGAGTGAGTTCAAAACTATTTGAAAACTATAATGAGAATTTGGAAAAGTCACTGATCCATCCTTTGTTGAAGTACTGAGTTTGTTTTCATGCCCGGATTACATCACTTTCTATATGTCTTTGTTTTCCTATGAAAATAATTTACTCTCCCAACCTAGTGCTATCTGTCTAGTTTCTGCAGAAGATACTTGGCATACTTGAGAAATAACCTGCGGTGCAACCAGAGCATATATATTCCCCAGTCTTTGTGGGACGGGTCTTACAGCTCCCTTAGAGGAAGCAAATATCAGGATCCTTTAAAGGTTTTGAAATCCAGGATATTTTACCTAACAAAATGCCACTAACACGTTAGCACTTTTGGTATGCAGACATGCAGATATAGTTGATAACCACATTCTGGCCCACATATTATTCCACTGGACACAGTGACCTTCAGACCTATGCTGAAATTATTTCTCTGAATCCTGATACTTTAGTATATGGCCATCACTTGTGGCAATAATCTAGTTTCATGGTGGGGAGTAGACTGTATTGGGCTTTCTCACAAGTGACAGGAGCAGCTACAATTTTTATGCTGGTACTGATACAAATTCTGGAAGTATATTACTGTGACTAATTCATTTTTCCTTATGGGCACCACTCTTTGCAAACATATAATTATGAACATTATCATCAAGGTGAGCATAAACTGCCTCTGCACCCATGAGCTTCCCATGAAGATAGGTCGGAATCAATTGATTGGTTTCTATCTGGACTGGATTAAGCAAGGTCACACCCATTAGTGTGTAGGCATTGCTGAAGCTAGATAGATAACACTAGGTGGGGACAGTAAATTAATTTCAAAGGAAAACAGGGACATCCAGCAAATGCTTTTATGTTAGAGGGCTATATACGCCTAATACTCCAAGTTGTTAGCAGTAAGGTGAAGTAGTAAACCCAATCTCCAGAAAAATATAAAAAAATTCATTTATATTATTGTTTCTTTCTTTTGTTTTGTGCTGTGTGTGTGTGTGTGTGTGTGTGTGTGTGTGTGTGTGTGTGTGTGTGTGTACTGAACCCAGGGCCTTGTGCTTGCCAGGTAAGCACTTATTCTACTGAGCTATCTGGCTCCAGATACCTATTTTTTTTTTGTATATTATTTAAAGAATTTATTTATATTCACATCTTACCACAAGATGAAGACCTTTCAGTTATAAAAATATTAGGACAGGTATAAGCAAATCAAACCAAATGGTGTGTAATATTGCATGCAAAAATAGTGACAGATGCAACCCACATTGTAAAATTCAATTCTCTAGGAATACATTTCAAATGATAGTCAAGTGGTTAAAGCCTTTCACCTGCCATTCTAAATAAATAACTTATTTTAACTTTAACTTCAAATTACCAATTTACACCTTATAGTAAAGTACAAATAGCCACAAATTCAAAAGTCTTAAAATTCCCTGGATATGTGGTGCTCTTCCAACTTTCTGTGCCTGATACATGCTGTTTTCTCTGAAGGGGTATTCCCTGCTCTCTCTACCTTACTTATTAAACTTTTACTTTTCATTTATTTGTATTCTTTTTGTATTTTCGGGAAGGGTCTATAGAGCATTCAGTGGGTTATCTGAAGAGGCTATTGACTAGAACCATTTACAGCTCAGCTTATTATTATGGCCTTATTCTATATACCTTGTTTTTGTACTTTCTGCTGGATGGTTAAGACCAAGATAGAGCAAGACCTATATAAGAAAAATCATAACTTTTGTATCTGATGAGGTCAGTCAAGTCCCCTCAGGATTTGTCCTGTGGCCCCGTGCCTCAATTTGTGGATCCTTTGTCAGTGTCGGCATGTGGATGGGTCGCGCCATTGCTTAGCCAGTTTGCTCTCTGTGAGAGCCTGGGGGAAAGTTTTCTCTCCATGTGACTCTCCTTAGGCACACTACAGATACCTATTATTATTAAGCAAGTGAAAGCAAGTGATAGCCAAGCTTATAAACTTTATGTATAATAAACATAATTGAATATATATACTTCAAATAAGCTAAATATATATTTATAGAAAATAAAAGATACTATTACAATAATATTTTTCAAAGGAAAAATTGTATTTTGCTTTTATATTTTTCATTACTACTTTAGTTTTTTCAGTCTTAGATGATAGATTTTTTAATTATATCTCAATGTGAGATATCAGGTAATATTTATTTTATAGCTGAATAAATAGAACTCCACTGATTTTAGAAAAATGTATGCAACTTGGCAGTGTTGTCAATGCAGGATTTAGCTTCATCTTTTAATCTCAATTTCCTTTGTTTATTACAATAAAAAATAATATTCTAATAAAAAGTACTTGTTCTTTTTATTTATATATTTATTTAGTTATTCATTTATTTGGTACAGGGTCTCACTGCCCAGCTCAGACTTGCAGTGAACCTCCTGTCTCAGCTTCCCCAGCGCTGGGATTGCAAGCTTGCACCATCATGCCCAGTTCTGGTGGCAGCTTGGTGCTGGGCCAGCATGGAAAATAGTATCAGAGATCAAACCCAGGATCCTGCGCTTGCCAGGCAGGGGCCGAGGCCGTCAAGCTATCTTCCTGACCCTGTACCCGTTCGGGTTTTTGTTGTTCTACCTATTATATTTAGTTGTTTTGTGAGATATAAATTGTTACTTGTATCAAATCTCATGGGCAAAACATTCTTAAACTAAATGTATTGGTACTTTGAGTTATCATAACAAGTTAAGAGTTATATGGTAAATGTATTGGTAGTTTGAGTTATTATAACAGGTTAAGAATTATATGGATACAGAAGAATGATTCCACAAATAAGTTGAGCTATACATGTGCTTTTTTTTTGTATTTTAGTACAAGGTCTACAGGGTCTCACTATGTAGATCAGACTCGTAGTGATCCTCCTGTGTTCAGTGTCCCAAAGAGCTGGGAATACAGATGCGTGGCACCATGCCCACTCAATTGCCATGTCAGCAAGTCCCTGGGGGCAGGGCAAGCATGGCAGGCCTGGGATCGAACCCTGGCCCCTGCACACTGAAAGTAGGTGCTTTAATCTGCTGAGCTATTTGATTGGCCCTCATATCTGCTGTTGATGTAACAAAAATAATCATCATTATTTGTAAAAACAAAGATATCAATTTTAATTGTTTTTAAAAAAGAAAAAAATCAAGAATTTTAAAAAAAAGCTTTGTGTTTGCAATGCTTACTGATGTCGTTTGTGGTGCTGAAGTTGGTGCACGCAGGTACTGCGTCACAGCATGCTTACCTCTCCAGCGCCCCTCGCTGCTCCCGACCTCCTAGAGAAAGGTCTGCCGTGCTGCTTACTCACGCGCTTCTAAGGCTAAATTTCTTGCTGCCGCTTGTGGAGCTGGCTCGCGGCAGGCCTGGCCCTTCTCAGCCTGCACCAGAGACATTTCCATCAGAGAAAGGTGACAACATTGAGGGCCTCAGACACTTCGAATGGCTGCTACTTTGAGCTGCTTTGGTTTACTATTTCCTGCTTTCCTAACAGTTACTTAAATTTTCTCATCTTTATTCAGATTGGATATGTATTAGGTACAACAACTTAAAATTATTATAGTGAAAACTAGATATGAAAAATCACAAAGTCTAATATATGAAAGCTAGTAATGCACAGATTTTTAATGAAAACTATATCTAAAACAATTTTGGAAATGTAATTTCATTATAAAATGCATATGCTTCATTAGTTCATATTTAAAGTCATTTCCATCAGTAGCTCTTTAAACATTCTCTTTTTATAGATTTATTTTGTCTGAGCTGAATTTCTTACTTGGGAAACAGTTTGGATACACTATATTTTTAAGTGAAGTTATTTTATTTTATATCTGTAACATGCTTATTTGTCTTTAGCTCATATTTTATGCATAGATTTTTGTAAGTGATCTGATTTAAGGCAAGGATATTCTTAAGTTGTTTTTAATTATCATATTAATTTTATTTTAAGTAATACCAGCGGTTAGTCTTCTACTCTTGTGACATAATCATAATAACACAAATTGACAATGTATATTATACTGGACTTTGGAAATTAAAAAATGAAATATCATGCTCAGTTTCACCAAGTCTTACAGAAAACAGCATTTAAAAAGAATTAATGTAATTTCTTCCATTGACGTAGAAATGTTACATTTTTATAAATATTAATTGAGTTTCCTATATAGAACTTTATCAGTTTCAAAGAAAGTTAGTGTTTGATTAGCTGCTTCAACCACTAAACTCATCACTGATCTGAAACTAAGAAGAAAGATCTGTACAGAGCAAAGTGACAGGATTAAAATGTTTTAAGGACAATGACAAAGAGGAAATGGAGGATTCATCCTACCACAACCAAAAAGTGAAATCAGCTGTATAGTCTAATTATCTTAATTGATGTTAGTTAAAATGGGGCTTAAATTTGCCACACATATTAAATTACTACCAGTTAAGTATAAGAAAAATTTTACCCTCTGCAAATGTGAGTGCAACTAAAGCTCTCATTATGTAAATTTAGGCATTTGAAACATCAGCCTAAAGAATGCTATTTTTTAGTCAAGATATGGTATAATTATTATTTCACTTATGAATATTTTTGTATTTTGAAGGAAACTTTCCGTATATCATGATTTATTTTCTAGATTTCTGTAAGTCATTTGGTGTTTGAGTACATGCACTTGTGCAGAAATGATCTATGAAATTAAAAGGTCCATAATACTAACGTATTAAGGTGATTATGCAATTATAATGTTTTAATCTTAAGTAAATTATCATTTGTACCTAAAGGTGTTTCTTCTGTTTCTATGTATGGAACCAATTTCCATTTAAGAGATTTATTTTGGATAATTTCTAAAACACTGCAAAAAATTTTTCCTATGAAATTCATAAGGATTTTCCAAATATTAATATTTTGCATTTGAACTCTTTCTCCTCTTCTCTGCTCATTAAAGTTCCACTTTTCTTCTTCATGGAGAAAGAGAAGGAAGAAGTTGTCCAATGTATAAATATACGTAATATACTTAGATCATTATACTGCCTTGAAAAGAATTGGGTGTAAGGCCATTTACTTACTTTCTTAAGTAACTCACATTGAGTGATATGTAATGGTGTACATCTATAACCCAGCACTCAGGCTTCTGAGGAGAATAGCTTGCTGCAAGTTCAAGGCCAGCCTGGGCTTCATAGTGGGTTCAAGGGCAGCCTACATTAAAAGCAAGACTGTTATAAATAAATTTTTTAAATTCACATTGAAATCACAAAAAAGCAAGAAGAATCTTTTGATTAACTATTTTCTATTGAAAAATCAGCAAATTATGACCACTTCTATATTATAATCTAGTCAAGAAATATTCAAATATCAGCAACTGTTCTAAAATTATGTGCTCTTATTTTTTTAAGCAAATTATTTTCCAATATCCAATCCAGTATAATGTACTACATTTGGCTTTCATTCACCTTTAGTTTTATTTTATGTTATCTTTTTAATGCATTTGGTACAGGGTCTCACTATACAGCTTAGACTTGTGATTCTCCAGTCTTTAACCTCCCTTGTGCTGGGATTACAGGAGAGCACCACAATGCCTGGACTCTATTGCCAGCTCAGTGTGCCTGTGGGCAGGGATGGTATGGCATGTGGTCTTCTACATTGAATCTCAGTCCTTGAGTTTGCCTAATCAGGTGCTTATTCTACTGGGCTATCTTGATGGACCTCCATCCTTTGTTTTATTTAACCTTGAATATTTTGTTAAATTATTCTGTTTAAGAAGGTTGAAAAAGGGGCCAGAGAGATAGCTTGCTGACCTGACAAGAGCAAGGTCCTGAATTTAATTCCCAGTATTGCATAAATAAATAAATAAATAAATAAATAAATAAATAAATAAATAAATAAATTGTATTTTAAGACTGGCCAAATTTCTCGGAGGATTAGTGCACCTGCAAGCAGGCACGGGGGCCAGGGTTCAATCTCTGGTACATGCCCTGCCCCTGGTACATGCTGAGACTGGGCATAGTGGCTGTGCTCCCAGCTCTTGGGAGGCTGTAAACAGGCAGATCACCATGAGTCCAACCTAGTAGTGAGACCCTGAAAGCCCTGTAGACCCTTCTCTAAAATACAGAAGAAAAAAAAAAAAGAAAGAAAGAAAGTTGAAATCAATTAGCCCAGCTGTTTCATGGTGTTATGGGCCAGGTATTTTATGGAATGTCCATCAATTTAGCTTTGTCTGATGTACTGGCATGATCCGATTCAGTGTATGTGGTTGTGTCAAGCACAACACAGATGTGGCGTTCTCCTTTTCTCATTACAGAGCAACAGGAGGCGACAAGCTGGCATTTATAAGTGTCCTGGTGTCCAGATTATTTTACTTTGCTTTTGCTTTTATTTTGGTTACAATATTGCTCTTTTCAGTGTCCACAATGTTTGTAGGCAGAGTTTGTTGTTCATTGAGCAATGAGAATAATGTTTTGATAGACTCAATCCTATATTTATAATTTTGGGGTTGGCATTTTTATCTTTTATTGCACCAATACATACTTCTACATAATTGTGTTTAGTTTTGTTTTGTTTTTTCTCATTCATTGAACTTGACTGGATCAATGTGTTCCATTCTGTTTTTCATTATTTGTTTGTAAGAACTCCAATGAAATATGTTTTTTATTTTGAAAAGAATATAATCGCTAAAAGATATACTAGAAATGATAGAAAAATTCATTAAAACAAAGTAAAAGGAATTCCACAAGTGTTATTATATTGCATAAAGTTGTCTTCAAATTAGATATTTATTTTTAAATTTTTATTTTCTTTCTTTCTCCCTCTCTTTCTTTGGTACAGTTTTTTTTTTTGTTGTTGTTATTGCTATTTATTTACTTATTTATTTATTTATTTTTGGAACCAGGGATTGAACTCAGGCCCTTGCTCTTGCCAGGGAAGTGCTTATTCCACTGAGCCATCTGTCCAGCCCGATACAGGGTTTTGCTACACAGCTCATAGTGATCATCATATCTCAGCCTCTGCAGCACTGGGATTAAGGTGTGTGCCACTGTGCTGAGTTTCAGTGGCCACCCTGGTGCCCCCTGGATTCTGGGGCCTGCACAGCATGTGGTACTGGAGATCAAGCTCAGGTCTGTGTCCTTGCCAGGCAGGCATTTAGATGGCTGAGTTATCTTGCTAGTTCCCCAAATTAGATGGTTAAGTTACCAGACATAAATTTGGAAAATATGTAAAAAAATCAAAAATTAAAAAAAATTAAGCATTAACTCCTCCCCTTAATAGACCTGCAGAAATCAGCAGTACAATTATCCAACTGCCCTGAATATATACATGAATATATCTTTTTCCCTTACTTTTATTGGCCCTTTCCTCATCCCAGCTATTTCTTTCCATGGAAGATTCTTTCCTTTTCACAGTACCCACTGTACCTTTCAGATTTTATTTATTCTTTTAGGTTCTCTGGCTACAAAGATAATACAATATTTACACATGTGCCTCTGATCTATTTCCCTTATCAATATGGTTTCTAGTTGAACCCATTTACCTATAAAAGCCTCAATTTTTTCTTTTTATAGCTGAGTAATACTCTATTATATAAAAAATACCACATCTTTTTTTATCCATTCCTCAGTTTATGGGTCTTTGGTCTGTTTACAAGATTTAGCTATGACAAATTGCACTTCTGTAAATATGGGTGCTATGATGTTTTTAGTTCTTTTGGGAAAATACCCAGAAGAGGAGTAGCTGGCATGAACAAGACCTCCAATCCTAGCTTTGTGAGGAATCTCCACACCGATTTCATATATTTATTCACCGTTTGTATTTCTTTGTCTGTCAAGTGGATATTTATCTCAGTTGCCAATTTCTACATTGGGTTTTTGAATTTTGGAGGCCTGATATTTAAAAACATTTCTTGTATGTTCTCAGTATATAACGTCTTTGCCAGAAGGACAGTTTGTGGTCTATCTTTTTATTCCACTGGTGATTTTTTTTGAAGTATGGAAACTTTTCAAAAAGATGAGATCCCAGTTATTGATTACTGGAAGAATTTCCCATACAATTAGGTATTTGTTCAGGAACTCTCTACTTATCCCTATACTTAAAACATTTTTACTTACATTTTTCCTCTAGGATTTTTAGTGTTTCGGTTTTAATCTTTGGATCATTTGGCTGCAGTTTAGTACTTGGTGGTAGCCATGGGTCTAATTTTAGCTTTCAGCATGTACAAAGTCAGTTTTTCCAGCACTATTTGTTAAAAGAGGCTATATTTCTTCCAGTGAACATGTTGGGTCCTTTAGTCACAAATAAGGTGGCTGAGTGTGTTGGTAGTTGTGTATGCATCTTCTAATCTGTCGCATTGATCTGAAGATCTTTTTTTTTTGCAGCACTGTGTTCATTTTATCAAAGTGGGTGTGATGTATTTAAATTATTTTCAACTTATGATGTTTTTGACTCAACATGGTGTTTATTGGGATACAACTAGATCATAAATTTGGAAATATATGTATGAATTTTTATAAAAATGATTCAAACTGAACATATGGCTCCAGTTTGACAGAATAATGCATATTTTCTATCTTTTTATCACCTGTCCCTATTGTTTGCCTAGCTTCAAAATTGTTTGCTTATTATATGAATCAATAAATGACTGTTTTAGGTTATATGAAGCTCCTTTTGCCTTATTGTTTATTTTCTACAATATAATAAGTATTAGTGTCAATTCCCATCCCCTTTGGTGAGTTAATCTTTGAAGGGAAAGAGTTTAAAGTCTTTCAGAAGTAAGCTCTGTGTCACCCAAGATACATCTTACTGAAGAGAGCTTAAGCGAAACATTTCAGCCAGGATGCGAGAGGACCTCAGCCTGGCCACAGTCAGTGGGCTTGGCTGTCCGATGGCTTCATCGCCTCCTCGGGTGAGATGTCTGACAGGAAAGTGTATTCAGCCAAGCCCAGACGTCCTGCCTGGAAGCCAGGGGACCAGATTGGAGCTTCTCACATTGCGTCTTCCTCAGCTACATTACTTTGAATCTAACTCTCTCTCTCTCTCTCTCTCTCTCTCTCTCTCTCTCTCTCTCTGTGTGTGTGTGTGTGTGTGAGAGAGAGATTGTGGCCAGAACTTTCCTGTTACATTGTCCCTGGACAAAATGGTAAATCCATTCCACGTGCATCACAGATATGGAAGCGTGACCACTATGCACACAACGTTCTGTAAACACGTTTTCTTCAGCTCTACAGAGTCCATCAGGGTCTCAGTATGGCAAGTCTGTAGAGAGTCAGCCTTGGCCTTGTTTACTGCTAGATAATCCTTACTAATACTCATCAGTTGCCTAATTTATAGTCTAAGGAACAACAAAGTGATATATTCAAATAAAAATGACTCAGGAAAGCCTTACAATATACAAATCACTTCAATACTTATTCAAATAATGGGAGATTAAGGGAGAAGCATTTGAAAAACTAGAAAACTTTTGGAGCCCAAGTCTTGTGCCCAATCAAGAAGAATCTTGGTCTCATTCTTTTGAAAGTTCTGGCTCTTAGAACATTAGGGATTTGATATTTTCTTTATGAAATGGATAAAGCATGAACAGCTCAAATCTACGATAATCAATTAAATAAACTGATGGGAAATCAGAGCTTTCCAGTAGTTTAGGTGAGAGAGACAAATTCATGTCTAGAACAACCTTAAATAATGCTAATTATCTGTCTTCAAAGCTTGCACATTTCATATTTATCATTCTATTTGTATTCAATTAACATTCTTGGCAGGTAGGGGACCGGGCAGGTATTTTTATTCATTTTAGAAGTTAAAAGGCAGCAAACATTCAGCCTCAGATTTCCAAGCTGCACAGCCATCAGTGGCAAAGCTGAGGCTCAGCTTTTGTTATTCCTGGCCGGCGTCCTGCCCAGGACAGCAGGGTACGCTTCTATCTGCAGTTACATTTCCCTATGTAGACGTAGCTTCTCTAGGCACAGGCTTCCCTTACTTTGTCACCTAGAGCATGAAGGAATCTGTCTTTGCAGAGGTAACCATAAAAACTGAATGCTTAGGTTTCCAAAAGAAAGTCAGTGTTAATCAGTGACAATGAATTAAGAATCCAAATGGATTCTTCTGAATGCTATTGTGAAGTTTAGATTGTATATCCAAATCAGCACATGCAAATTGGACACGGCTTGGAAGAAACAAATGAAGGGAAGGACACAAAACAGCAGCAAAGGATGGGTGTGACCAGACACCCACTCACATTTAGGGGGATACTCTTGTGCTTGTAGGGGCAGAGATGTGACAATGCCCTGGTTAGCTTGCCCACAAAAGTGGTCCCTTACATGTGCTCCCGTCCATACGGTGAAGCACATTTCTGGCATGAAGGCTTTCTAAATAGCAAGCTTCTTTTTTAGGGACTGGAACAGATGTCCAGGTAGGGACCTGCATGTGCCAAGGTAAGGATGTCTCACTGGGCAGCAAGAAGTTGGTGCTTAACCTCTGCTGGGCCTCAAAAGCCATCCAGTGACAGGCACCAGGCAGTTTGGGATATTTCACCCTCATGTCCCATCAAGCCTCAAGGGTGCCTTCCTCTATGCCTGGACAGTGTCTTTTTTTCCCCCAACAGGATGCTTCTTAATGGTCTGGCAAGGAAACTTTAAAGAAGTTCTGCTCATGGCGACTGGGCTGCAACCTGCCCCAGTGGGACTGAGGGGCTTCAGCTCAGACCAACCGGAACACTGTTATCCTTCTTAAATTTTGCTGTTTGGAAATTATTCTTGCTCATCTGACAAAGCAAAAAATATAGGTCATGTGTGCAGAATGATGGCTTGGCCTTGCCGAGCTGAAATTTCAGTGAGAAAGATGCTGATTTGGATTGGATGTTAGATGCCTGAATCTCTGAAATCACAGGTCTTTTAAAGCAAAATGGCTGTATTCCTCTAAAGCACCTGTGTTTGTTTCTCTTCTTTGTCTCATATTTATATTCAAATCATCTCAAACTAGCATTTTAAAAATAACTTGCTTTTTCTGGTTTGAAGATGGAGCCTAAAATTCATGACATGATTAAGCTAAATATCACCAAGAATTTCAGCCCTAAACCACTGATGTTCTGATTCTTTAACATCATTATTTGGGACAATGAGACCCATATGTCCCTGTGCATCAGCTTTATTGTCCTTCAGTTACCTGCCACATACCCTGAAGGCAAATCTTCTATTATTTGTGCCTATTAAAATGTCAGCTGCATTTTTATCAAGTTTTTGCTGACGTTTACAATCTTCGCCCTTCTTACGTCGCCATAGCCCACTTGGCATTTAGCACGCACTGTTGTCTTGCATTTCGCCTGTGCTGTTTCTATCCTTCAAGCTGGAGTATCAGCCGCGTTAGCAGGAGTCATGCTGGTGGGGGAGGGACATGTACTCCTAGGGTGCCAGGCCCAGTCGTCTGGTTCAGTCCTCTTCCTTTATGGCCGAAGAAACTGAAGCCCCATAGTGGCTACTGTCTTAGTCTTGACATTCATGAATAGGTGGCAGAACCAAAATGATAGAAGTAGCTGTTGAGCTTTTTGACTCTCAGAATACTACGCTTTCCACCAACTTAGGAAACATCAGTTCAATACTTGCTTGAAGTGTATATGTTGAGTTGTTAAGTGTTTATTCAGTTAACTAAAACAGCCTATTCTGATCAAGCAACATTGGGGAGTTGTGAGTAACGTTATGGAAGAATGCACATGTGTGTATTGGTAATGTACTGTGCATTATATGTTCTACCTGCTTATCTGTCTGTCTGTCTGTCTGTCTGTCTGTCTATCCATCTATCCAGCAATTAATTTATTATTATTATTAGGGGGCTTTGTGACATGTGGAAAATTGCATTAAATTATTTGGACTTCATGAATTTTAAAGAAATATGACTTTTCTCCCATGTTTAAATATAAAAATTCATGAAAATTAAGTTTTCTAGGAAAATGTCACATAAGGTGGTCATTTAAAAAAATTTTTTTTCTCTATTTGAGGGAAGTGTCTACAGCATGGTTTGGGTCTCACTACTAGATCTGACTCATAGTGATCCACCTATTTACAGCCTTCCAAGTGCTGGGATTACAGCACTCACCACCACACCCTGTCTCAATAGCCATCTCAGCCTGCTCCAGGGATGGGGCTGGCATGGGAGGATGGGGAATCAAACCCCTCATCTCTGAGCCTACTTGCAGGTGATTTAATCCACTGAGCTATCTCTCTGGCTCTTAAGGTGCTCATTTTATTTTATTTTATTTTATTTTATTTTTTTTGTCTTTTTGAAACAGGGTCTCACTGCAGTTCAGGCTGGCCTTATGCTCACTTTGTAGCTCAGGCTGGTCTCGAACTCAACAACAATCCTCCTGCCTCAGCCTCCCGAGTGCTGGGATTACAGGCCTGCGCCACCACGCCCGGCTGAAGGTGCTCATTTTAAACATTAAATGTTATTACAACATTAAATATTATTGAAGTCACAGTTTAGAATGATGATTTAAAGCAGGCAGAAATAAAATACTTACCTGACATAATATTTGCTTCCTTTGAAGGAATGCAATTGAAAAAGCCAGGCACAGGAATGATCTGGGAGCTCTCGCTGTGATTTCTCTGCTATTGACTGAGCATCATCTAGTGGGCAGGTTTAGGTTGTGCTTGGCAGTTTCCATTCCATTCTTCATTGTGTCAAGAGCAGATACTCTTCATTGAAGAGAAACATAATTTGATACACAGATAAATGATGGATATAAAACTCCACCTACAAGTGATCAGAAAAGAAAACACCATGATATGGCTTTTCTGCAGAAAAGCAACACAAGAACGGAATACAAGAAGTTGTTAGAGAAAAAGCAAACCAGTTGTAGGGGAAAATCCATCAGAATAACTGCAGGTTTCTTAAAACCATCCTTTAAGTCAAGGAGAGAGTGTAGTGAAGAGTTTCAAGCCTGGAAGGAAAAACCCTCCAAATCGTTCTACCTGGCAATTATCTTCCAAAATTGATGAAGAAATAAGACAGCTCCATGATAAAGTACTCCTGAGGTTCAACTCTTGAGGAACCACTTACAACAGCAGCTCCTGAGGAGCCCCCAAGACAGGTGGTTCAATTTCTTTATGAGAAACAAAACTAGACACCTACAGCAAATATCAAAATGGACAAGTTCTTTTTTCCTTCTCCTGATTATGTATAGTTCTCCTTCATCAACAATGTCCCCATCATGCTGGTTCCTCTAGGAGTCCAAACCTGGAGGTGATATGAACAAGAACAACATGAAGAAAAACTCAGAAATGCAGAAAAGTTGAAGGTGCCCAGTACACCCCCAGAGCACCTTATGGTCCCAGCTATTGCACAATGCGGAGTATGGCTACTGCCACGTGGCCTTGTTGGGAATGTGAAAAAGGCAAAAATCCATTAGACGGCCTAATCAGACTTGGGAATATCTGGGTGACTCTCTGCAAATAAAATTGACGTGAACGTTCTGTACAGAGACCCCTCTACCCAGCCACATTCAGCTAAATGGATGTTATACTATAGTCCTTCTCCAAAGCTCTGAAACCTTCTGGTTTCACCACAGATTTTCTAACCTCATTTTATTTTTGGATCCATCAAGGATTTCAGGTACCTTTTGTATATAACAGTTATTCTTCTGCTTTTTAAAAAAATAATTTCATATTTAAAACACTCCTTGTATTAGTGCTTCATGTTAGGCATTATTTGAATCATTTGCCATGACAGAAAGGAAATACTTACTTGTGCTTCACATAAAACCAGTATAGGAAAAAATAATAAAAGATACTCCTGAAAAATATAAAGCACTTCAAAACTCACATTTGAAAATCTTATGAAGGATATTCTAGAAAAATACAATGAAGAAATCAGTCCATGAAAGCTACTAGAATGATTCCACCAGGTGAAACAGAGACAGCCAGCAGCAGAAAAACTATATCCCAAGCTGAAATCAATATATGTCAGGTATAACCATCAATGAAAATGGTCTTCATTCATGAAACAAAGAAACAGATGGGTAGAACAGATCAAGAAACGAGATCCAACAGTACACTGCATACGAGAAGCACATTGAATGCAAACAGAAATCTATGAGCTGGAAAACAATATTCCATGAGACAGAAAACTTGAACACAAACAAAGGCACTAATTGTGTGTGCACCAAAATGGATTTCATGCCAAGACGCAATCTCTATACTGTCATATCTCTCTGGATCTGAGCTATAGTTCTCCTGTAACGCCTACACTCTGCTGTCCTGCCACAAGGCCAGGCCTTTCTGTATACAAGAGGTCGGACTGAAACTCACAGGCCTCCTTCCTCAGCCAACGAGTGGTGTGGCCCAGCACAGTGTGTTCCTACTACTTCCTCCATTAGCCTTCGGATTGGAAGGTGTCTGCCTTCCAGAACCAGTGCTCTCCTCGCCACTCCCAGCCTGGCTGCATGAAGTACCCTTCCAGGTCCTCAAATGACATTGTTTGTAAGCCCTGCTGCACTTACATCTATCCTCTACCAGACTTATGATCTGCAACTCCTCAAAGAGGCTCTAAATTCTCTGGGAACATAGATTATGTGAACTGTACAGTAAAAGGGGCCACCCCAGAGCCATGGCATTTGTGTTTCTGCCAACAGCAGGAATAATCTTTATTCTGCACATCTTTGGAAACAGCAAATGTGAAACACAGGGCTCATTCCTGCAGCCTTGTGGCCATGCTTCCTCCTTCCCTCTCCCAGTGTTCCGCCATCCCCATGGGAACCAACAGTCACAGAGCATAGAACTTGGTGCTCTCTTCCTCACAGAGATTTAACGACTCTCAACCACTTCACACAGTGACTGTTCACGAGTGAGGACGTGCAGAGGATAGCTACCAGGTAGGCAGCCACCAGGACAGGTACTCCAGCCTGGGAAGGGGTGTGTGTGTGCCCACATGTGCTTCTTCATCTGCTTAGAAGGTAGAGCACCGTGGGAAATAGTAGGCTAAATATGCCGTTACCTGGTGGGAAGACAACCATTTAAATGGATTTAAGCATTCTGGAAAGCATCATGTTATGGAGACTCATAACATTCCAGGATACTCTATTCTGAACTGATGTCCACAGGTCCCACACACAGAAATACAAGTACAGAAGGGAATGGAAATTAGGGGACAGAGGAATGGGTTCCCCCGCACCATCTCTTCTCTTCATGTTGGTTTGGAGAGAACGTCTCATCTATGGTCCAGTAGCCAGGAGCACACAGTCCTCCCCTCAGCCACTGACAGGCTGGGCCTCTATATCCCATGCCACCAGCCCTGCCACCAAGCTTGCTTCCCAACCTATTCCTCCACAACTCCCTACCCAAGCCATCACCCTGGCAGGCTGACCCGGAACAGAGGCACGCTCCCAGCATGTGTGCAGGAGCTGCTGCTCTAAGTCCTCTCAGGAAGTTAGCTGACAGCTCTTTTGCTGCGCTTGCAGCCTGTCCTCCATGAGGCAGTGATTTGTCTCTCCTCAAAAAGACCGAGAACTCCCTGGGACTGAGATCATCTGAGACTGCACAACAAGAGGGGAGTGAAACACATGTCATTTATGCCTCTGCCAACAAGACAAGTGATTTTAGGCTTTAGAAAGGGAAGTGCACAAAAGTATTTTAGAAAACAGTGACTAGAGCCTGCTGTCTCCCACCCCTCTTGCTCGCTTCTCTTATGACTTGCTTCCACTGTCACCATGGGAATCAACAGCCACAGAACACAGACTGGTTTTCTCTTGGCCAGAGACTAAAACTGTAGGATTTCAGATATCTCTTTCTCAAGCCTTGGGGTTCCAAATTTGTATATCAGGTCAGTACTCTGTAGACTTAGAGTGTGTGTGTTTGTGTGAGTGTGTAGTTTTGCATAACTTACATACATGCTTCTTTGTCTTACCTTTTACTCACTTTCTACTGAAGTCTCAAGAGAAACGTAGAGTCTGAAGCTATAACTCAGTCCCCCCCATGGATACCCCTGCCCGTAGCAGGGACTGTTCACACACAGAGCAGTCCCACGCTAAATCCGAGGCAAAGGAGACCCCCGCAGGGGGTGATCTCCCCGCCTCCCAGGCTGTCGTCAAGGAGATGAACACCTCCTATGGAACATACAAATGCTACCTAGCTACAAATCTCAACATAGGAAGTCCTGGAGATTCTTCATCCAACAATGTCCATCAGGCCAACAAAGCCAAGGAGCCTCAAAGTGGAGCAAGCTGCTCGGTGACAAATAATGACACTGAGGTCCAGGCAAAGCAAGTGTGGATAGACAGCATTGTGAGTGATGAAGACGAATCCTCTGACTCAGAGAGCGAGGATGCAGGTGGTGAGCAGGTGCCCACTGTCAAACCGCCGAGAAAGCTGAGTATACTGGATCGAGCGCCCTGGGTGTACGACCCCATTGACGGCTGGCCAACCATTCAGCTCGTGTATGCTCAGCCGAAGAAGCAAAGTGAAGACCAGGATGAGGAGGAGGTGCAGAGTGCAGACAGTGAAAGCAGTGAGGACGAAGAGCAGCAGGAGGCTGAAAACCAGGAGGAGGGCCCGCAGTTGTCAGAAGAAGAACAATACAGGAAGCTCCTGCAAATCGTGGGCTATCAGGAAACATCGAGTGAGGAGGAGTTTGATGACGAAGAGTTGAGTGATATAATCTACAGAGGAATTAAGGACACAAAGAAAGTGCGGGATAGATACAAAGCCCGTGCCCTCCGGAACCTGAAACGAGCCACTGCAGTGGCGCTTGAAGACATTGAGTTGAGTGAAAGAGCCTGCAGCGAGCTCAAGAACAAAGAAAAGATGCGTGGCCCTGACGAAGCCCGTGCCCTCGTCCACCAGGAGCCAAGTGCTGTAGATCCCCAGATGGGTGGCAGCTGCCCTCCTCAGCAAGCTCAGGTCCCTCAGCAGAAAGAGGACACACAGGGAGAACTCCCCGTGGGCACAGAGCAGCCAGATATGCAGGACATGCTCCAGGAGGAAGAGCCTGCTGAGGTGAGCGTGGTGGGGCTCCAGGACAGGGGGGGTCACCTGCGTGGAGCTGTTAGGGCACAAGGCACACGGTTACACGGCCTCCTGTGATACAGGGCTGGCCCTTGGCAGCTGACAGGATGTACGAAACAGTAGTGGGATGGAAAGTCAGGAGACCCAGGGAAAACACCACTGAGCACTGAGAGAGAAATGGAGGGTAGGGAGAAAGACAAGACCTAATCAGTGTGTCCCCCGAAGAAGACTGCTTTAGCATCTCTGAACTGCAGTGTGGATTTGGAAGGCTGGCATTTACAGCCGGGCTAGTTTTATTGAAGAGTCACAAAGGAGGGGACCCTGGCTGCAGGCTGGGACATTCCATTCATCTAACTGACCTGCTTTTCTCAGCAGATGCCAGATAGCAGCAGGGAGGAGTGCTCAGGACCCTCAGAGGAAGACCGCAGGTCTGTCACACACACCACCTGTGTCAACTGGAGGAAGGCCTTCCGCTGGCTCCGCAAAAGAGTGCTGGCTTGTTTCGGGCGCAGCACAAGAGGCAGCAGCTCACAGAGCAAGAAAGATATTTATGCCCCAGCAGATCCTCCTGTCACCAACGACCGCTGAGAGCTCATCCATTTGCAGATCTTGTGCAGTGCGGCCTTCGCAGTTGTACCATACCGAGTGCCCACATTCCCACATGCCCTTATTCTTGATTCCCTTATTCCTGTATTCCTCTGTTCCTTAGACATCCTGCAATAAACTGAAGAATCTGGGGGAGGGGGGA
>PVKA01029984.1:0-27755 GCA_004027165.1 Ctenomys sociabilis
TATTTCTTCAACTCTGACTTGGGATCTTAGGTTGTTAACCATCCAGAAGAAAAGCTGATTAGTATCCTGCAGCATATGCCATTCACTTTGCCTTATCTGACTCAATTGATTTTACTTGTTATGCATTTCCTTTTGTATTTCTGCTTTTCGCTTGTTATACTAGGGAGACTATACGATATTTACACATGTGTGTCTGGTTATTTCACTTATGAGTATATGTTCAAGTGGCATCCACTTCAGTGTAAATGCTTCAAACTTATCATTCTTAATAGCTGAGTAATACTCCATTCTATAGAAATACCACATCTTTTTCAACCGTTCTTCATGTGATGGACATCTTGGTTGTTTCCAAGATTTTGCTATCACACATTGTGCTGCTATAAACATAGGTATGTTTTTTGAAAGAGGTTCTGGACCTCTGCTTGGAAAAGACAGAAGGTCCAGATAATTGCGCAGGTATGGGTGGGCTAGGGCAGTGCCTTTGGAGGGACGTAGGAGGCTGGGGAGGTGCACGTCCTCCCTCAGAGCCAAGTGCTCTGTCCCTAAATTCCGTGTTTATCTCCAGAGTTGCCCTGTCCAGTGTGGCCCTGCTCCCCACAAGGGCCGTTCCAGTGAGTATTCATGAAAATTAAATGGACCAGAAGTACCAGCTCCTCAGGTGCACCAGCCATCTTGCAGGTGTACCAGTGGCTCCTGCCCCAAGCAGTGCAGGCTGGAGATCTCCAGCACACAATCCTGCTGGGTGGCGCTGCATTGGAGCGATGGTTTCCCCAGGTGTGGTCGTGGGCCAGCCACACCATCCCCACCAGGGAGTTGAATGAGAAGAGCAGAGCTGGCGGTGGCATCCTGCGTGCACGTCAGCATCCCCTCTGGAGAGGGGCCTTGGCCCAGGTGCATGGGGATCACAGCCCTGCTTCCTGACAGTGAAGGTGGAGCAGGACCTGAGTGCCTGCCAGCAGTGGCAGGGATAAATAAGTCATGCAGTCTTGTTGGAGCAATGAAAATTAATACAGGGATGATCTGCAGCTACATGAAGCAGCATGAATGGATTTCAGGAGCATACTGTGGAATTTAGAAAATGTCCTTTATTAATATACTATGTCTCATGCTTATCTTTATCTAAAATTTAAAGCCAGAAAGAGCCAGCTGTAGCATGAAGATAGAGAAAGCCAGGGGAATTGATGGCATGCTGCTTTAGGGTGGTGCTAGCCTTCGTGGCTGGGGTTTCCTGGGCCAGGCTGGTGCTGGGTGGGGTGGGGGTGGAGGCTTTCTCTCTTACTCTGCTTGGTGGTTTGAACTGCCTGTTTGCGCTGGCCAGCTTTTCCCTTCCTAGTTCAGTTACTTCATATGGATCTGGTATTTAAACAATTTAAAGACACTAAAATATCAGCATGTCTGCTGGTCATGAATTAGGTTTTTCCAAAATATAAAATGGAGTACCAAAAGTACTACTTTTAACACTCCCAGATTAGGCGATTCTTTCATTCCTGTAACCTTAATTGCCCACTTTTGCTCAGATTTTCTATCTATCTTTTTTTTTTTCCTTTGGGGATATAGAAGGATTGGAAATAAATTGGAGGGCAGAGCTCTCCAAATCAAGCCTAAGCAGAGGTGAGTTAGGAGTGACGCGTTCAGTGCCGGTAATGACTACGTGAGGAAGATGGTTTTACATTAATTAGAGGAAGCCATTTCATTGAGCAACACAGCATTAAATGTGGGTGTCCTGAGTCCAAGAGGTGAGAAACCATGAAGCCAGACATCTGACTTGATTGTAGTTGCAAGGAAAACTTTAATCCTTTCTTGTCACAGCGTAGACTATCAAGTAAGACAAATGGCTGAGGACCTAGACAATATGGCTTTTAAGGTCAGATTAATATCTATTCACCAAGCTCCCCTAGGCAGGAGAATAGCTGGACGCGACGCGGCAGGAGTCACACTGGCACCCACCTCTGAGGCACAGGTCTGTGAGTCAGCGAGTGACTGTGATGTCAACATGTCACTGAGGCGTGGTAGCCATGCCTTTGTGGGTCACGTGGCAGCCACAGGACATACACACAGAGGGTTGGTCATCATTTCTTTTAACCGAAAATGGAGCTGCTCCCTGGGAAAAGGGTTCTTGGGTGAGCTTGGTGTCATTCCTAGCAGCTGCCGTGAATCTGTGATTATTCCAAGCTAAACTGCACGGTGAAGGCCTGCCACGTCCCCCCATGTGCAGGGCACGCAGGCAGTCATGCTTGCACAGTAGGCCTCCGGCCCCGGGGCGGAGGTCCTCCAGCCTGTGGCGCACGGCACTTCCGAGGACCCCAGTCAGAGTAGGTGCGTGAGGTGGGGCCATGCTCTAGAAAGTGGCATGAGCTTTTATGTGTCGTGCCCAGAGCTAGTCCAGTCTGGAGCTACGCAGACCATGAGGTAGCCTGTCTCTGGGCCTGTCACTGTAGTGCCGCTGCCAACAGCCCAGACCAGAGAGGACACATGCCGCTCTAGGAACCAGCCCGCTCACGCAGACACTAGCGCCCCGTGTGGCCACAGAAGGGAGCACGGGGCTCTCCTCGCAGGGAGGGGGCTCCTGCTATGGCCCTGCTGGAAGAAGCAAGGTGGGGAGCAGCATGTTACGTGCGTCACTTATCTGTCGATTGGCAGTTTGAGTACACACTTGTGCGCACACTTGTCCTGTTTCCTTATTTTAGACAACCCAACACACACACACACACACACACACACACACACACACAAATTGATGAAAGCATAATTCAGGAACCATGAAAGCTTCCGTTTATCAGAAGAAGGTGGGCCACAGTGCCAGGGCTGGGGTGTAGCTTGGCTTCTCCCTGTGCGCCTTGCTTTGTAATTTTTACTTTGCAATCAGGTATTGCTTTATATACTTATTAAACAAACTTAAGCAAATTTAGGAAGCTGTCCTTAAAAGCAAGAATAAAATTAAATAAAATACCTAAACTGCATAGCAAGTTTAATCAGACAGAGCAAAATTACTTCAAATAGATTTTGAAGCAGTTTGAATGTGTGGTCCCAGTAGAATATCTGTTAAACACAAAAAATTGCAAAAAAAAAGTTTTAAAATATCAGATAGAATGTGAGTGCTGTTTGGAACCATTTATATACATGTACTAGAAGCATATTTATAAATGTATAGTAGGAGAAAGCAAATAAGTCATTACAGTAGTGCTGTGGGAACGATATTTAACATCAAAGAATAGAGACTCAAGCGTAAAATCAGGGACTGTTGTCTTAAATACAAATTAAAGCTCAGTCTGAACACAGTGCATTTGCCCCTTCAGAAGTAAAATTATATTTGCTTGCTCTCTCCACTGGAGACTCCTGGGCGTAGTGGAAGGGGATGTCATGCCCTCCCCTGCCCTCTCCTGTGGGAGCACGCCTAGAGGAGGCTTGGGTTCCAGGAAAGCACAAATTGGAATGGGAGCACGGAGCCTCTCCTAGACTCTGGGCTCGTGTCAGCACCCTAGTTCCTCTGTTTTGCTTGTTTATTTTTGAACTTTTATTTTCATTAGTCCATGTCTGCAGTACTTAATGATTAGGTTTATTGTGGGGAGTGAGCATGGGGACACAACACACTGTGATTATTTTTTGTCCTCTCCCCGCCCTCCCTGCCTCTTCCATCTCTTGGTCCCTTCTTGTTTGCAAAAGCTCTATTTTCAGTTCTTTTTCTTTCTTTTCTTCTCCCCCACCTCCTGCTCCTTCCTCCATCTCTTGCTTCCCATTCTATTTGAGAAGGGCCTTCCTACTTCAATTATCTAATCTTTCATTTTGCTCTTTATTCATAATTTGGATTTCTTGTATAAGAGAAACCATATGCTATTTAAGCTTGCATGTCTCATTTGTTTCATTTTATAGTAGCATCCTTAAAGTGTTCATTTTCTTGTAAATGCCTCAAATTTAGGCTTCTTTATGGCAGAGTAGTAATCCACTGTGTATACAGTACCACAATTTCTTTATGCATTAATCTATTGATGGGCATGTCGACCCTTAACAAGACCTCGCTATTATAAATTGTGTGGTTATAAACAGGGCAGCACATGGCTCACTGTCATAGGATGGCTTTAACTCTTTCAGCAAGATGCCTGAAGAGGGCTAGCTGGGCCAAGTGGACTTGTACTTTGGTTGTTTCAGGAACCTGCAAAGCGATATCCAAAGTGGTTGTGCTGGGTTACGTTCCCGCTGGCAGTGGAGAAGTGCTGCTTTTTCCTGGCAGTCTCCTTAGCATTTGTTACTTGATCTCTTGGTGATGGCCATTCTTGCTAGAGTAAGATGGATCCTCAGTGTTGGTTTAATTGCCTTTCTCTAGTGGCCAGTGACGTTGGACACTTCAGTGTGTGTGCCAGCTTTTGTACTGAAGCATCTGTTAATTTCAGTTGCCTGGTTTTCATTGGGTATTTTATTTGGGGTGGTGTACTCTTTTAAATTCTTTATATCTTCCACTTCCTGGGAACAGGTGAAGGGAAGGGGAAACAGGTGAGACTCGGCATGGGATGGTGCTGGCCAGCGCCAAGTACAAACCCTCCCGCAGGGCCTAGGGCCCGTTCTGTGCGAGGAAAACAGCAGCAGTAGCAGCAGCAAAAAAAGAAAGCTTGCAGAGATGGTGTGTGCACTCCAGTTGGAGTCCGTCAGAACAGAGCACCAGGGATCTGATACAGCTTAGAGACAAGTGGGGTCAGGTCAAGGTCCTGTTATTGGAGTCTTAGGTAGAATCGGTGCTTCTAGAAAGAATGCTTAGCTCACACAGAGCTGTTTGTAGAGGCACTGCCTGGGGTTCACAGTGAGCAGCACAGTGGCTCGTGGGCATCTTAGCCTGGTGCTGAATGGAAACTGCTCCAGCTGGCCATTGGCTCTTGTGAGCTCAGGGTAACAGGGGCATGGGGAACTTCATACTGTGCTTGAGGTTTGGAAAAGTCTTGAGAATCACACCCCTTGGAGGTGCATACATGTAGTCCCAGGGAGATTTAAGGTGGGATGCTCAAGCAAGAGGATCACAAGTTCAAGCCCGGCTTGGGCAATGTAGCAGCCTACAGAACTCTGAGAATAAAACTAGTAAAGTAATAAAAAGGTCTGGTGTTGAGAATGCCTTCCCCAGCCAGAAAATGTCCTGCCTGGTTGGGCTCAGTACTAGCAGGACCAGGGAAGAGGCCTGGTGCAGGCTGCACTCCCTATGCCAGAGGCGAGCCTGTGTCTGCAGCCTGATCCTGGGCTGCTCCCGCCCAGGCCTGTGGACGTGTGTGCGTCCAGCTGCCTGAGTGCTGACTGGCTTTGTAGGGCTGGCACTGACCCACACACCCTGTTAGCTGAGTTGGCTCCACGGAGAGGAGACCTTGAGTCTTGAATTGGCATGATGTCACTGCTTACTTCAAAGGAAAACCCATCAGGGCCCACAGCAGGACATTTTTCTTTGAATCTACCAGATGTTATCTCAGTTACCCTTCTCTCATTGCAGAGACAAATACCCGATTCCCAAAATGAAGAAAGGAAAGGCTTATTTAGCTCACAGTCAGTGGAGGTTTCAGTCCATACTCAGCTGGCTCCAAGGCAGAATGGCACATGGCAAAGTGCAGCAGCTCATGGCGGCAGCAAAGGGCAGGAGAGCAAGGGCAAGTGGGAGCAGTAGTGGCCACAGCACAACAGAGAGCAAGCCTGTCTCCCTTGTGCTGCGCTTAGGCTCTCTGCCCCAGGTGGGTGTAGACCTCACACCCATAATACCAGCAGCACTCACACCCATAAGATCATAAACTCTAGAAGCTACCCCATGACTTACATGAGGCATTGGGGGACAGCTAGACACAAACCATAACAGATGTTCTTGAGAAAATGTCAGAAAGTGATGGCACTTAGTGGTGTGGATGGGCAAGAGCACCTCCCAAATGGAGCTCACTGCCTGGAGGTTGGCACAGCACCTGTGATGCCACAGCATCCGAGGCTGCCGTCATGCCAGCCCTGGGCTCAGGAGGGTGGCAGCAAGCCCGCCAGGTGAGTCCACCTTTTCTGTCTTGCTGCTCCATGCTCTGAGGGCTTGTGTGATTCATGGAGCTTTGACGGCACACACTTAATGGGGTGTCCTTGATGCCGTCTCTGCATGAAGGAGCAGCCTGGGCGGTGGCTGTTTCCTGTGATGTGGGTGGGGACATGGCCAGGGTGGGCAACTCCGATTTGTTTTGAATTTCATTTTGGGCCAGGGTCCCACTGAGCTGCCCAGGTGAAACTCAGACTTGTGATTCACCCATCGGCCTCAGCCTGCTGGAGTTGCAGGCCTGTGCCTCTTGCTGCTTTAAAAATTTTCATTGGCATGCATTTGTGGTCCATAGTGATTATGTTCATCTTGGGGAATTGGTCCATGTAGACGGCATTGTGGTCTCTTCACTCCTTCCCCATCTTTTCCCCTCCCTGCCCTTCTCCTCCCCTCTTGTTCTTGAAATTATTCATATTCTGAGCCTCTCACATTGGAGCGACCATATATCAATCAGCTTTGTTTCTCTCAGTATTACGGCGTCAGGAGCCGTCTGTTTTCCAGCAAATGTCTCAAAAGTTAGCCTTCTTCATTGCTGAGTGATACTCCTGTGTATACCTGCTGCATTTTCTTTATCTATTATCTGTTGATGAGCATGTAGGCTGCCTCCAGCTGTAACTGCTGGGATTTGGGGTGCTGGCTAGGATGTGCATTTTCCACTGTAAGGCAGTGACTTCAGTTCTTTGGGGGACATACCCAGAAGAGGTATAGTGGGGTCAAATGGAATTTCCTTTTTTTTTGGGGGGGGGAGAGTGTCCACACTGATTTCCACAATGGTTGTACCATTTCACATTCCTATGACAGCGTAGAAGAGCACTTTCTCCTGCAGCCTGGTCAGCATCTATTAGGGATTTTATTAAAAAGATGTTTTTTGATAATGGCCATTCTTACTAGAGTGACTTAAAATCTTAATGCTTGGGCCTGGAGAGATAGGGGAGATAGCTCAGTAGACTAGGCGTTTGTCTGGCAAGAGCAGGGTTCTGAGTTCAATTCCCAGTACTGCAAAAAAAAAAAAAAAATCTTGCTGCTCCTTTGATTCATATTTCTCTAAGTGCCAGAAACGCTGAGCATTTCCCCATGTGTTTATTGGTGTTTGTGCCTCTATTGATTTCAGTCTCTTATTTTTCTCATTTTTGGTTGCTCTAGACCCCAGTCAGTCCATGGGAAGAGGTTGGCAGCTACTTTCCACTGTGAGCCGCAGTAGAATTTGCATTAAGAAAAATGCTGATTTTTTGTGCACTAGTTGAATATTAATTAATATAACCAACGAACATGGGGTTGGAAGACACCTTTCAGGAATGCAGGCAGGCCTTGGTCTGCGGGGTCATCAGAGGTGACGGCAAGGTTGTGAGCCGGCTCTGTGGGAGCCAGTGCTCTCCCGAGTTTCTCCAGGGTGTTTCTGTGTTGAGGCTGCATTCAGATAGGGCACCAGGGGGGCCTCCTCTAGGCGATTTTGAGTCCAGGCAGACGAACACCTCCCTCCTGGGAGCAGTGAGGCTGCAGCTGCTGCCTCTGGACTTGAACTGCTGCTCCTAGCTGGCCTTTGAGACTCTCTACATGTGCGAGTGGGCCCCAACATTGGTCCAACCCCCCACCCTACCATGTTCCCCTAAAACTGTGGTCATGGCTATGTTTCTATCCAATACGTCAAACAGTGAGTAAACATCCATGCAGAGCGTTAAATTATTGAAGTATGTCTCCTTACTTCACATTTCTCTTCTGTATCATCTGGCCTTAAGGCACTGATTCCATTTGGAGGTCTCATGTACAGAGGCCCCAGCCAGTATCCCAGGAGGGGGTGCAGGCCTGGGGTGGAGTCTTCTGGCTGGTTCTCCCTGACAAGGCAGCAGAGATGAAAACAGTGACTCATTGAGTTTGATTGGCTGTGACCTCTGTCATTTAACCATTGGAATGTTCTCAGACGTGGACAGACACATGCCAATAAGAATCTGGTGAAAGATAATACAGATTGGCACAGAGGTAATAGATCAGTCACTTTGAAGCTGGCTGGAGGAGCAGCAGGCTTATCTCTGGAATTTGGCTGCATGATGAAATGTGATTTACAGTTCTCATTACCAGTCTGCTTCCCAGACGGGGTGATGGTGTGAATTGTGAAAGACCGTGCTCTTTGGTGCTGGTGGGTAATCGTGTCGCACGGTGGCTAGGGATGAGTATGTCACAGGAGTCCTGGCAGAGCTCCGCCTGCACAGCCGAAGTTGGTGTGCTAGGGTCTGAATGAAGATCAGAAAACAACTGCTGTCGAGGGCCGGGCCTCGTGGAGGCTTCTGCATTAGCACGGCACATGGGGACCTGGGCCAGAGACACATTTACTTCTGCTTTTGTCTTTTTGTTGTTGTTGATTTTTTTTTTAGTGAAAAAATGATTTGGAGTTTAGTGATGCAATTAACAGTGAAAAATTGTTCCTTTTGTGACAATTTTCTCTACTATAAGAATTGGAAAGAAAATTGTTTCTGTACCTTATTTCTCATAATTTGAAAGTGTGTGTCATATGTGAGTAATTTGCATTTAGTTAACCTCTTGTCCATTTGAGCTTCCATTTTGTCATTGCATAAGCCAAATTAAATCCACTGCAGAGCCAGCCATGTGGTTTTAAGGGAAATCACAGTATCAGGCAGCACCAGCGTTTACTTCTGCCCTTTGACCAGACAGCGGCGGAGAGGGAGAATGTCTCCCGGACATTGTTGACCCTTTCCAGCTGCTCTCCAGAACCATAGCTGTGGGCATGGAGAAGACTGGAGGCTCCTGTGAGAGCCCTCCTGGGCCAGACTGGGCCAGAGTCCATGGAGACTAGGAGGTGGCCACGGAGGCCCGGAGACAGCTGCAGGTTGGGGCTGACCTTGTCCTGCGGGCCTCAGCTGGCCTGGGCCACGTGGGTTTGGAGACCCTTCGGAGAGACAGCTCAGCTGCTAACCAGGTCAAGCTTTTTAATCTTTTACAAATTTTATTGTTCTTTGAAGTGAACCATCCACAGCAGTGGTGGCAGAACCTGCGACACGGACATCACTGTGTTTTTCTTAATTTTGACTGTCAGTGACCTATAGTGATTTCAAAGTTTAGAGAGGTACACACAAGTATAGCTGGCATTCTGAATTGCGTTCATTTCCTCTCACTGGATAGCAAAACCCTCTAGTACTCACACATGTGACGTTCAAGATTTGTGCCTATCTCAGGAGCTCCAAGAACCATGGCGGAGTTTCAGTTTGCAGAGGTGTCCAGGTGAGCAGTACTTACCAGGCTTTGTAAGTGCCCTGCGCGAGTCGTAAGCTTGAGCACGTGGTGATTCTCCAGTTGTTACCCCGGAAGCGCGTCACTGGAGGAATCGAGCACAGCAGTGGTGTAAGGCACCCTAACCCAGGGCACATTTACCGTGAATGTCGAGGGTCTAGTTTCTTCCAAATTGTTTAAGGAGTTTCAAAAGATTTTCCTCCTGTTTTGTTTTTTAATTCCTTCCATCTAGTATTCTCTATGAAGGGTCAAATAAAATTTTAAAAAGTGCCAGAAAATTGTATAATTTCTAAATTGTTGGTATTCAATTCATGTTGAATTAAGGGGCCTTAGGCAGTATAAAAAGTCTACAAACAACTATAGAGTGTTGAAGGATATTCGTGATCTGGGGTCCTACTTAGAGAAGGCTCTGTCATGCTCGCTCCACTCAGGTGTGTGCCATCTTACACATTCTCTATTGGGGAGCAACAGAAAAGGGTGTAGGAGATATTTAAGTAACACCCAAAAGGAGTTCCATTGTGCTTACTTCATACTTTTTTTTGGATGCCTCAAATTCCTTTGCTGCTTGAAAATAGGGTAGTTCAAGAGTCACAGGTCTGCGGAAAGGCCTCCTTCTCTGAGAGGGACAGATGTGGGCCATGGAGTGTTGCCCGTGGGTGGTGCCCCTGTTGGCTTAGCCTGGTGACTGGGTTGTGTGATGTGCTTGTGAGACCCTGCCTGTGCTCGTGCAGGGCGCATGGAAGCCATCAGAACCTTCTCCTGGGCTTCCTCAGACTTACTGTTGGTTTCGTCATTAGAATCAGTGCTTGCTCTTAGTCCAGAAGGAGCACGGGCAGCGCCCTCTACCAGGATGGGATGGGCGGCCTTGCCAGGACTGACAGATTCATCCAATGTGGTGTGGGGGAGGGGACAGGGGACTGTCCCCTCTTTGGTTCTTTTTATTTGCTATATACTTTAATAAAAGATTTAAAATCTTTTCTGTTAGCTTTTCTTTTTCTTACTTGTGCCTTGATGCTTACCTTTTTTCCAGATTCAGATGCTAAAAAGACTTCTTCTTTCACTTTGGTAAACTTTGCTGAGTAAATCAGCCTTGGTGACAAATAAATTTTGTCTCTCTTCCATCCACAAAGACTTTTTTCTTCGTTTTTTGGTACGTGCCTGTTTACCTCAGGATATACATACCTAATTCTTTCCAGTTCTCAAGACCACCCTTCCAGATGTCTGGTTTCAGAATTATCCAAGGTATCAAACTGACTTTCACTAGTAAAGGTCAGTTTCTTGAAAGGAACCTGTGCTAAACCCTTCACAAATAAATCCCTGAAATTTTCATCCTTATTGGAATCCGTACCTGGAGAGATACTTCCTGGTTCTGAGCAATATCTTCTGTTTGTTTAGAAGGGCATTGGAGCTGTGTGTGTGTGTGCACACACATACACCTGCTGGGGTGGAACCCAGAGCCTCCCACATGTAGAGCAAGTGCTATGCCACTGGGCTGGACCACCCAGTGGCCCTGGGGACCATGCTTGTGGCCTGTGGTCCTGATCGTCCTGGTGTTCTCAGCGGAAACATTAGCTAAATTAGCCTGGGCTCCGTAAGACCACATAGGAGCCTGCCAGGATCTGCTTAGAGTCACATTTGTCTTCTTTCCCAGAGCTAGAGCACACTGTCTGCTTTGTGCACGCCCGCAGGAGTGTGTGGCAGTGTGCCTGAGCCTGGCCCCAGCAGATGTGTTGCCAGTTGTTGGTTGGAGCTGCTGTTTTCTCAATTAGTGATCAAGAAGCAGCAGTGTGATGACCTGAAATAGAATTTGCCAAAATGTTCTCTTTTGTTGGATTAATCAGCACCACATTCATCACCTGTCAAAAAGTGCTTCCGGCCTGCTGGTTGGTCAGTACCACCTCTGCAGCCTGCCTGTGGGAGGGGGCTGGGGCTGAGCCACCCTCACATGGGCACTGGGTAGGCCTAGGGGCGACTGCCTGGCCTCCAGGGCCTGTCACTGCCCTATCCTGGCCAAGGTAGCTTCCCTTCATCCCCTACAAGTGCCTGGCCTCAGGGAGCCTTCCTGAGGCATGGAATGGTGTTATCTGGCCTGGTCTCTTTTTTTTTTTGCGGAGCCGGGGATTGAATTCACTCAGGCCCTTGCACTTGCCAGCCAAGCACTTATTCAACTGAGCTATCTCCCCAGCCCCTGGCCTGGTCTCTTAAGACTGCTGCTGAGAAAGGAAGGAAGAGCTGACCATTGGCAGGTGGCTTGTGTACTCTTGTTCTGGGGTTGCCACATGCTGTGCTGTGGAATGCCCTGGGCAGAACTGGCCTGTGAGGTGACCAAGGCTTTGTCAGCATGCAACCTTCCCAGACCTCCAGCTCCTCCCTCTCCCTGCCAGCTGGTTCAGGAGGTCTTGAGTAGCAAAAGGACCTGGTGCTGTGGAGTGGGAGGGGACAGGCCAGGAATAGGGTCTGACCCTTCCCAGAGCCTGCCCTCTGGCCGCTGATTCCCCAGCTGTGGCCAATAGGTGAGAAGCCCTCACTCCAGAGCCCTGGGGGTTGTTAGAAGTCATAGCTTCTGCTGTAGGGGCTTCTGAGGTGGCTTCAAACTGTCAGGTGACTGGGCAGACTCCGCACCAGTCTGGAGGCCCCAGTGTCCCCAGCAGATCCAGGCTGTGGGCTGCCATAGGTGACAGCCAGGGCTGGCCTGTGGTCTTGGCCACGCCACTGCCATGTCCCTATCCTCTGTGGATTTCCTGGCCTGGGCAGTATGTCTGTGGATTATGCTTCATCCAGACAAAGCCCGTTTGCCATTTATGATGTGAATTTATATTTTGCATTTATCACATTGCTTTTTTAATAGAAAGTAACAAGTTACAGGAGACCAGGAATCCATGCCCAGCAGTGGTGAACTCATCTATCTGTTGCCTTGTGGCTGTGGAACTAGGGGTGAACTGGAGACAGGTGCAGGGCAGCAGAAGCACAGCTGGCTCCCAGGAGCACAGAGAAGGGCTGGCCTGAGGCCAACCTGTAGGAGCTCCCTTAAATAAAAGGCTCTTCAGCAAATGAAGGGTATAAACAGGATTTCTTGGAGAACCCTTGTTCTGGAGATTCCCAGTGTTCCTGGAGGCCTCTTCCATCAGTATTTGCAGTGCTCAGCCTGGGCCCTTAAGTAGGTGGAAGTTTGTTGTTTAGGTCACCTTCAGTATTTAAAGGAAGAGGCCTGTTTCTTTAGCTCTGCCCTCATTAAGCTGCCTGTCACCTCACAGCCTGGGCCCTGAGTGAGTGAATTTGGCTGACCTGGGCTTTCACTGATCTCTAATCCTGTGGTTGGGCTCAGGACAGGAAGTGCATAGAAGGGGTCACAAAGACTCCGGAGGTCCTGGGAGAGGATCAGTGATTGCTGATGGGGCAGCATGGCAGTGTAGCCCCCTCCATGTGGCCAGGGCTGGGAGGATACTGCAGGGGGAAGAGGACGTCCCTGCTGCTCAGGTACTCAGGGAAGGAAATGAGCTGGACGTCAGGCCCTGCGGCCTAGGAGTTCCTCCTTTGCCCTGAGATGCAGCAGAGTGAGGTGTTAGGAGCCAGTGTGAGAGAGCCTCACACTGTAGGGGCTTCCTGGGGAGAAGCCTCAGTGGCTCTTCACTGCGCTTCCACCAAGATTTTCAATGTTACCAGTGGGTGTCACTGTTTTGGCACACCAGACATGTGCTGCAAAGCTAGAGCAGTGCTTTATGGTCAGGTTTTAAAAGAAGTGTGTTGATTTAAAACAACAACAACAAAAAGCACAGGGTCTTTCATTTCTGGAGGTGTGGGGTACTTGGTGTGCACCGGTCCTTGTGTCATAGAAGATACTGCTGGAACCACAGTGGAAGCACCAAGGAGACAGCTGTCAGAGATAGGAAATCTGGAGACAGTGTTGGAAGGTGGCCTCAAAGCTGGCATCTACTGGAATCTGCTACCTCAGGCCGGGGACCTAGGTTTAATGACCGAGGCACGGGTCAGGATTGAAGGCTGTCACAGAGGGCAGGTACCAATGTTCGCCTTTCTTGTCTTGGTCATGAAGGTTAAAGAAAAAGGAAACATGGGGCTGGAGAAATGACTCGGTAGATTAAGCACTTCCCTAGCAAGTGAAAGGGTCTGAGTTCAATTCCCAGTTCCACAAAAAAAAAAAGAAAAGAAAAAGAAAAAGGAAACAACAGCCCCACAGTGCACACGTGGAGTTTCCAGCTTCAGTCCTGTATTCACAGAGGGCTGGAGCCACAGGTTTTGCTCCTAATTTGGTGTGAGAAGTTGCCAGTTGAAAGTGTGGTTTGAAGGAGTCTCTGGATGACAGTATTCCCTGGCTCCAGCAGGAGCAAAATACAATTTTACCCCTAAATAAAAACCAGTTTTTGATACCAGGTTCCAACAATTCCAAGCTTCAAACGATTCCGGATAGAAGTTGCAAGAACAGAGGCTCCAGGAAAGGAAAGGGATCTGGTTATCCAAGCAAGAGCACAAGGAGAAAACTGCTGTGGAAGGGGAGTGCAGAGGCTGCAGGTTGTGGAGGGCCTACATGGGGCTGTGAATCAAGTTCAGTATAAATTCTTAAACAGAACCATACTGAATGGGAGGAGAATGCAGAATCGCTACAATTTGTGAGGTGGGTTTAAAAACAACCAGGTTTCAGATTTAATAGATGCATGAAACAGAATTTGTGACCCAGTGCAAGAGTTGAAGAATAAAGTGAAGAAGAGATTTGAGGAAAGCATTTTTCCCAAAGAGACAACAAGATGGGGAATAGAGAAGAAAAGAAATGGAGAGGGGAGTGTGAAGTCCAAAAATACCTCTCCTTATGCTTCTGGAAAAGGCAACAGACAGGGACACACAGTGCCTGGAATGGGCTAGGAGACAACACCTCACTGGAACCCCTGGGAGGCCCTGTTTGCATGACCAGGACCATGCTGTTTCTAGCAGAGCAGTTACTGTAAGGTAGCTAGAAAGCGTCCGGAAACAAAATACTCTAAAGCAGCTGCAGAGGAAAGCTAGGTTCTCTGCAAGGGCGCAACAAGCAGGTGATAGATAGTGTTATGTGGTTGAGGCCAGCATTGTGCAGCCTGCCTGTGGAAGAGCTGCTGGCACGGACTTGGACATGCAGCAGAACTGTCTTCTGAAGATGAAGACGGAGATTTTATGTAGACAAATAAAAACCAAGAGGGTTACAAGCTGATTCACTTGTCATTGACAGAACTTCTAAAGATTGAATTTCAAGATTTCAGTGACTTCAGAAGAAAGGTCTAGATGCCAGAAGAAATAAAGGCGAAGGTGTGGATAATACAAACATATATTGATACCTAAGATCTTAGCACACCTCAATCAAGATGTTTCTAAAATCTTAGAATACGAAAAAGTTATGTATGTATTTGGCATGGTTGGAATTTTAAGTTTCTTCTATTGTTTGGAAGAGAAATAATGATTAATTTTAGAACATCAGGTTAAATGTGCATATTAAAATGTTCAGGGAAACTATTAAAATAGCAGAAGTAATTTAGCAGCTTCCAGATTAATTGGTAGTGGGGTATCGAAATGACGAGGAGACAAAGGAGTGTGCATGTAGGCCAGAATGGACGATGGGAGGAAAAGCAGAGCAGTCGGAAACTCCAGTGCAAGAGAACTGTGCTGGGAGCCACAGCCCACAGGTCAAAGCTGCTCAGTGGGAGCTGCGCTCCACTGTGCCTGTCGTGTTAGGGACATAGGCAGAGTGAAACGAAAAGAATGAAACGCGTTCATATACCAGACAACCCTGCGGCTTGCACCAAATTCAGACATTGAAAAATTTAAAACATCCTTTTTTTTTTTTTTTTTTTTCCTTTTTGCCATACCAGGCATTGAACTCAGGATCCTGCACTTGCCAGGCAGGTGCTTATTCTACTGAGCTGTTTCCCCAGCCTACAACAACCTCTCTAATAGCATCAAAAAACAAACAGGAACTACTTTGGGAAAACCTAACCAAAAAAAATGTAACAGACCTGAACTCTGAAAACTGCAGGCATTTTAAAGAAGGAGGAGAACGTGATCTTGAGTCTGAAGACCATGGTGCCAAGCTGCTGAGCCCCTCCTTGGATCTGTGGGTTCGGTTCAACTCCAAGGGGGGAAAACTCCTGGCAGGTTTCTTTTTCTTTTTTTTTTTTTTTAGGAGGGGGGATAGCAATTGACAAATTGGTGGTAAAATTCATATGAAAATACAGAAATTTTAGAATAGCCAAATCTTTGAAAAGATAATACAAAAAATGGAAGATGTAACAATACCTGATTTTTAATTCTCTGGAGAAAAGATTGTCCTCTCAGTGCTTTCTAGAACAGCTTATGACTACGTGCAGAAAAAGAAGCCTCAGCTCATGCTTTAACTCAGGCACAGAACACCAGCGCAGCTGGATCCTAGGCCTGGGTGTAAAGCATACAGCTATTAAACTTGCACATGGGAACTTCTGTGCCCTTGAACTAGAGGAAGATTTCTGAGAAAAGGTGTAAAGGGTATATAATGTGCTATATGATATGATACATAAAAGAACAAATTAATAAATTGAACTTCATCAAAATGTAATACATACTCTTCAAAAGCTTTTGTTAAAAGAATGAAAAGGCAAATTATAGACTGGGAGAAAATGTTTTCAAAGCATGAATTTGACAAAAGATTTAAATGCAGAGTCTCTAGAAAATAACTCAGAACTCAATCATATGAAATAGACAACTGAGTAAAAATGTGAGTACCAGATGATGTCAAATGAGCACACCAAAGATGCTCAAGTTGCCAGTCCTTGGGGAAGTATACATATGTCGATTGAAGCCGTATGAGAGTCCATTTCATCCTATTTGAATGACGAATAGTGTGGGAGAACTTGAACTCATCCACTGCTGGTGGGAATGTAAAATAGTACAACCAGTTTGGAAACTAGCTAGGCTATTGCTTGCGTGGTGAGCATACCCCTGCCACGTGGCCTCACTGTTCTGTGCCCAGGGGTCATCTGAGCGGAGGAAAGCAAGCATCCATATGTGCACTTGTGCACAAATGTTCACAGCTCTCTTGTGTAGTAGCCAGGAGCTGGAAACAGCAGTTTTCAGTTCTGTCCAGGGCGGATGTGTGGATAAACAGACTGCACTGGGGCGCACTAGGCCTGTGGGGGGAATGTGCCTTTGGTACTTGCAGCATCAGGGCTGAGTCTCAGCAGTGTGGAGTGACAGACACTAGGCTAAAACCACGCGAACCAGCTGACCCCTAAGTGGTATAAGGGAAGTGCAGCTCTCCACCTGTTAGATGTCAGACATGCCCAGCTCATGTTTTCTAAAATCGAAGAATGAATTCTAAGGAATAGTGGAGGTTAAGAGTTGAAAATATTTATTGAAGGGGAGTGAGACAGTTGCTGAGAGATAGGAGGGGTCCCGAATAGGTTGCCACAGACCCCACTTTATGGCAGAAGTTTTGTGGCGCAAAACAAGGTGGGTACAAGGTAGGAGAAAACAATGATTAACTAATAAGATTATAAGGATAGCTGCTTAGGAAGTATTGATCCGGCAGGGAACCAAGTCTATAACACGTGTACATGAAAGGAACAAAGAATTTTCGGGAACTGATATGTCCAAGGGTTTTGGTCACCCACCAGAGTGACAGATGCCTATCTAAGACTTCATTGGACCAGGTGTTCCCACTTATTTTTATCCCCTTTTGTCTTTATCTTGAGGCCTACTTTCCCACAGTTGTGCCTCTGGCCACAGCTATGATGTGTTTTCTTTTTTTTTTTTTTTTTTTTTTTTTAATGTATTTAATACAGGGTCTGTAGGGTCTCACTACACAGATTGGACTTGCAGTGATCCTCCTCCATTTTCAGCCTTCCAAGCACTGGGATTACAGGCATGCACCACCGTGCCGAGGCTTAATGGCCTTCATGGTGTGCCCTGGGGGTGGGGCCGGCACAGCATGCAGGGATCGAACCCCAGCCCCTGTGCTCTGCCTAAGCAGACACTTGAGTTGGCTGAGCTACTTGGCTGGCCCTCACTTGTGCTTTTCATCCTCTGTATTGACTCTCATGAGGGCCTAGCTCTATCTGACTGTGCACAATATTTTTACTGAACTTAGCTGTCTGTAATAACTTTTATCTCTGAAAAAGTACCCCAAATGGTCATGAGGGGCAAGGGGTGAAGGCCCTTGTGGCTACTTCTAGCTCAAGCTGGTTATGACTGTGATTGGCAGAGGCTCCACAGAAGGTCTGTCCAAAGGCGTGCAGTAGGCATGAGGCACTTTTGTTTTAGGTAGGCATACGGCTTTAGGTGTAGAGCAGATAAGGCCAAGGAAACAGCATGTATGGGGGGCCAAATAGTAAGGCCAGCAAGGTTGCTATGAACATATGCAACAAACGTTTCCACCTGGAAGAGCTAGTATTGGCCTCTCACAAACAGAGTAAGGAAAAGGTCGGGGGACTTTGGAGTCTGATGTGTCATTGACTTGTTCAATATCTTGAACAACTGTTGAGATATTGGCAGAAAGACCAGGAATGCGTGTACAGCATTTAGCTTTTATAACTGTACCAGTACCCCCTTGTGCTGTGGTGAGATTGTCTGATGTCGTGTGATACTGGAAATTATCTTGCCTCAGTTTACTTTTTTATTTAGGAGAGAGGCCAGCTGAGGTTGTTTAAGGCCTAAGGAGTATAGTTAGCCAAGGTCTTGAAGTGTATGCCATCTTTTTGTGTAGGGAAGGGACAAAGCTAGAAGCCAAATGATCACCCAGTGGGACACACCTCTAGACTATCAGTGTCATACAGGAGGTCAGCGTGGAGGTCAGTTGATGCTTTGACACTCTTGCATAATAACCACACAAAGCCCAGTGTCTCCCTGTATACGGAGGGGGTAGCCAGTACCTCAGATGGGTGCCAGGGAACCAATGAGTGCCACTGGGGGCTTTTAAGCTAATTTTAGGGCAGTTAAACCAGTCTGTTGTAAACCCGCCTCACACCTGTAAAATTATGGTGTGCATACACTACCTGAGGGGTTTCTATCTTAAGTTTTTAGTAGAGTTAGGCCAGTGAGAGCATTTCTTTTCTTAAGCAGAAGAGGCCTTTTTACTAGCCTACCCTGCTTGGAGTTAACCACTTCCCATCATCTTGTGTCTGAAAGTGGCCGGCTTTATACCACGCGTGTTGGCGCTCACAGGAGTGCCTTTACTCTTGCCTAATGGGTTTTGCTAATTCCTGTAAACGTTTCGGTGGGATTCTTACAAAAAAATTGATAATATTCAAGATCATTAAGGGTGTATTTTATAGGCCCTTCTCAGTTACCTTGTAATGTTGGAAGAAACTATGACCCACTTAGCTGTTTTTCTGTCATATTGATGTAGTCTTGTAGCTTATTTTAATCATCACTCTGAAGGGGAACTACTCCCCAAGGAAGTCCTGATGTGCTTGACAAGGGCAGCAGGCCATATACCAAGCAAGACATTTGCTGTGGTGAGTGTACATGTTCCTGTAACTGTTCTCTTCTTCAAGTGGTAAAGAATTGGTAAAGGGCCAGGAATTGCATTTTAGGTGCTTTATCTGAAGACTTTGCTCTCTTTTTGAACAAGGAGTGTAAGGTTGCTGTGGATTTGCAGGAATATTTGCATGGTTGCTCCCATTGAATGACAGTCTGATTGCAGGCCTTGAGCCAGGTATCTTGCATCTCAGAGACCAGGCCTGTTACCTTGACAGCTGATGCAGCTGGCAGGATCAAGGAGCATGCTTTCTCCAGGTTAGTCCTAGGGAAAGGGCTGAGGAGGAATGAGACTTTACCAGTGCTAAATGTCTGGGTTGGAACATGTGATTGTTCAGAGTGAGGCTTTGTTAGTGATTGAAGAGTCATTTGGAATTTAGCCAGCAAGGTGACATCTTTTAGTTGAGGCATCTGTTTTCTATCCCAGAGAAGATCATTAGTAATTACTGCATCTGTAAAGCATTTTAAATGGACTGATGTGTACAATTTGAGGTGTTTCTTATTTTGATAGCTAAAAGTAGTGCGTAAGGCCAGTGTATGTGGGTTTTCTGAGCTATTTTGTGGAGAAATATCTCTGTGGGGTCACATTTATTTATTTAGCTGTACCCTTTCTCAGTGATTGTGGACTCCATACACAAAGAAGGTGACAAAGAATGTTCAGTGCCAAAGAGACACCCGGTGTGACTGTTGCTTTCACAGAAGGTGCTGTGCAAGTCTATAAGCACTGTACACATGGCAAGGGAAGTCTAAATCTGGGGGGAGTTTTGGGACTAAAACCCTTATCACCTCTTGTGCTCACTGTGTTCCATCAGGAAAGGCCTCAGGCCAGCTAGTGAGAGTTTCTACCCAGACCCATAGGTGTTGGAGCCCCTTACTCTCTGGCCTGTGAGTGAGTAAGGTCACGCTACATCTTCTGCAGGGTGTGGACCCTGCTTCTGAGAAGCTGGAGGGCCCACGGTCCCTTGCGAGGATTGCCCTTGGACAGAGCTCACCTCCTAACTACCTGTTGTATTGCCTGTGAGCAACTTTAAGGCTGGCTGGTGGGTCTTGACTCTGTCCAGGGGACAGGTCTAACGTAAAGACTTAGTAATTTCCATTGACTAGCACTAGGAAGGAACGGTGCGCCATCAGCTGATGGTGCCCATCGCGGTGGAAGAACGACGCCCACGGGAGAGTCCCCTGGATTACGGACTGGGACTGTTTGGGCTGAGCATGGTCATGGGGACCTTCCCAGGGTCCTCGTGCAGCTTTTGCAGCTGGGTCAGCCCGTCGGTGGCCTTGGGACACTTGGTCACCTCCTTTGGTGCCCTGTGCAGTGAACAGCCACCACTTTGGAAGGTCCACAGGCAAGTGGTAGAGTTTCTGTCACTCCTTATGATGCCGTTCGGGTGATCGGTTGGCTTTTGGATAGTTTTTATTCCTGTATGGCTGTGTGGGTGTGCAATCCTAGGAAAGCATACTCTGAGTCGGTGTCAGTATCAGGATTGACTTTCCGTCCTTTCTGAGTTGTAAGCCCTGGTGAGAGCTACGAGTTCTGCTCTCTGGGCAGCAGTCCTGGGGCAAGGGAGGAACATTGACCGGTCTGATGTAGACTCACTGCTGCACACCTGCTTTGTTTTCTCCTTCTGTGTGAGGAGCTGCCCTCACAGAAGAGGGTCCGGTAGGGTCAGCGAGAGGCTGTCTAGCAAGTCTTGTCTGGCTGTGCGTGCTGGAGAGTCGCCTGTTGCAGTCGTGTCTTTCAGCCTCAGTTTCCTCAGTTTCTGGTAGAGAGGAGGCAGGGTTTAGGGAGGGTCATGTCTTTATTTGGATGGCTGGTCCTCCTAGGAGGAGAGCGTGGGATTTAAGAAGTCACTTGTCAGATAGCCGTAGCTAGGCTCCCTCAGGAAGAAAGAAGTCCTGCCGCATGGTGAGGAGCATGCATCATGAGATCTTTATGCGCCCAGTGCCCGGAGAGCTATGGCAGCTGCAGCTCCCGGGTGGGTGGCTGTCCCTGTGCTGCAGCGTCTCCTTGGTGCCTCAGATCCCCAGGCTATGAGCAGGTCCATGATCCTGCGTAAGCGCTCACAGAGCTGTGCCCTGCTTTTTGTCAGCACATAGATCCACATGGCGGCGTCCCTGCGGTAGGCTCAGTGCCGCGTCATCTGGAGATGCTGGTGAAGTTTCTGGAATGCAGTTTGGGTACCAGGTGCTCAGGCTGGAGTCTTTGTGTTTCCTCGATGAGCTGATAGAGGGCTTGTGCTGTCTCTCCATACCCTGCTATCTGAAGCTGACAGAAGCCTGGAATTCCCAGAATTGCTTTATTTGTTTAGGGTCTTGGGTGCAGGAAGGAAATTATTGGCTGATTCTGTCTTCCCCCAGGTTTTGGGTCCCTTTAGGTGGGGTAAGGCCCAAGTATTTAGTTTCAAGGCTGCAGAGTTTTCCCTAAGACCTGAAGACCTTGTGGCATTTGTTTACTAGGAAATTCAGCAGAACTCAGTTGCCTTGGCTAGAGAGTTCTCCTGAGGGGGTAGCTAGTGAGCTGTCATCTGTGGGACCATGAACTGGGAAAATTTAAAATATGCCAAATCATGAGAAAGCACTTGCCTAAAAGTGTGAGGGCTGAGGCTGATGCCTCGAGGAAGCTCAGTGCAAGTCAGCAGAAGAACCTGGTCATGGAGATTTGTAAGGCAAAAAGAAACTGGAAGTGGCTGGGTAAAGGAATACAAAAAGGGCATCACTTAAATATGACACTGGAAGCCAACTGCGTATTCTGGGATCTGAGAAAGGAGAGTGCATAGGTTGGGTGCCACCCAGCGAGTGGACAGTGCTGCCTCACTCACCACCCTCAGGACCTGTGCCCTCCTCCAGGCACCACTGGCATTTGGGTTGTCATTATTGAAGTATTGCATGGGCTCTTCCAGACTTTACATAGACCTGTGTCCTTAGCTAGTTAATTATAGGCAACTGACTGCATTTAGCTTCAGGCCTTATAAAGTATTGTGTCCTTTGAGGGAACCTAGTGAAAGCTTTGAGATGCATTTCCCCTGGGGTAGCTCCTGTTGCTGGTTCTACTCCACTTGTCCTTCCCCTTACTTTAGGGCTTGTTCCACAGTGGGAGGCAGCTTACCTCACCTGAGTACATTTGTATGAGTTTCTTCTGAGGACAGGAATTGGACTTTCAGGCATAGGCAGAAGGAGTGGGAGAAGAGAAAGCATCCTAAGTACAGTGTAAAGCTGGTGAGAAATATGAAGTTGCATCCTCTCCATGAATGCCTTCCCTGAAGTATTTTGCCTGGAAGAAAAGCCAGGTTTAAAAAGAAGAACCAAGAGACATGGGTGCCAGTGTCTAGCAGTAGGCTGTTTCTCTTTCTTCTCTATAGTTGCAGTTACCTGGAGTTCCCCCAGGGAGATGACAGACTGGTCAGAGGGAGAAGGCATAAGTGCAGTTGGGGGGCGGCAGCAGTGGTGGGGATTCAGTGTGGACTAGCTGGTGGGATGGGTCTGTGCCTGGGTCTTTGCCCTAGGCCACAGCCTACTGTCTGTTGGTCACCTTTGCAATCAGGAGGAGGCACAGGGCAGCTCTTATTGCAGTCCTCCTTCAGGTAATCTGCTTTCCTCAGTGGCAATAGTGGGTTAGTTTAGTCATGGAGCTCTTGACTAAACTCAGGCCTTCGAGTCTGTTCTTTAAGGCCACAACCAAGGCAGCTCCTTTCTCTTGGTCTTTGTTTTCTCCCCTTGGCCTCCTCCTGGTCTCACCTTGGTCTTCCTCCTTGGTCACCTGTCCCCTGAGGTGGCCATTCTCAATAAAGTACCAAGGGAGCTAGGTGGAGGAAAAGCTGCTTTTGTAGCTTTTTCTTAATATTTGAGACTGACTGGATAATAAACTTGTTTTTAAGAATAATCTGTCTTTCTACCAAATCAGCAGCTAGGGATATAGGTTTCATCAGTGCTTCTTGTAATCTTCCAATAAGCCAGAGGGACTCTCATCTTTCTCCTGATGAATAATTGAGAATTGAAAGTAATTGAAGGTCTTTGTCCTCATCCTTCTCAGACCTAAGAGTACAGGTCTGGACTTGTTCCCTATCCCATTTGCTTGGGAAGGCAGTTGGGATCTGGTGTGGGACTGCTTGGCATTGTCGGCTTGGAACATCCCCTCCCTGGGCCCTAGAGTGGAGAAACCTCTAGGACATTTGTGCTGTCTACCTAATCACCTAGGCAGTATTCCTGAGCAGAAAGAAGAGGCTAAGTTTTACTCAAAACCCCTCTAAAATTTTCATGTCTCTATTTATAACACATTTATGAATCTCAGAGGTTAAAACCTACACCCAGCAATCACAGCTGACATGTGGGTAAAGGCACGTTCATCCCTTTTCTACATGAACCAAGAGAGCCGACTGCTCCCGACAGCCTGTGTCTGGGCTTTCTGAAGTCAACAATATGATATTCACCTCCAAATATCACAGCAGCATGTCATGCTGCTTGTCTCTCATGAGAAGTCAGTGTTTCTGGTCGTCTAAAGGACTTACCTGGTTGTAGTATGAGTACCAGGTAGTACCTGTCTGTGTTGTCGGAAAACTTTCTCAGGTCTTGTTTGGTCCGTTTGAGGTCAGTGAGAGAAAAGGACACACGGACAGTGGTGTGGCTGAATTTTGCCATTTACTTCCTATACAGGGTACTATCCCCTTATTGTGTCCTGTAAAGGGTAGTACCCTTGAGAGCCTTGAACAAAGTCAGCTAAGTAGTGAAGCAGAGGCTTTCAGTATGGCTACCTTAGGAACCTTACCCGTAAGTCCGAATAGTAAGGGGTGAGGGGCTCAGGCTTGGTAATCATGGATGAGGTTTGATTAAGGTTGTCTTGGAAACTGTATCCTCCAGTTCAGTAATAGTAGATAAGGCTTTGATTATGGTTGCCATGGAAATCTCATCCTCAGGTTCAGTAATAGTAGATGAGGGTTTGATTAAAGTTGTCATGGAAACCTCACCCTCAGTGTCCAGAGGCCAAGAGTGGGAAGCCTCGGGCACAGTGATAGTGGATGTATCTAATCATGCCTTAAGAGCCGGAGATGTCTGGGGTTTTTTGTGGCTTATGTTGCATGAACTCAAGGATCATCTGTCAGTGCAAAGAGTATCTGAACATAAGGTACTTCTCACCATTTTCCCTGTCTCTTACAGTATAATTCTAATTGTGAAGTAGTTTCCTAATCAGTATTTGCCTCTTCAGTATTCCATTTTGCCTCTGCAGGATGTGCAAGGGATGATGAGGTATAGAAAATATTAACCCACTCTTTTTCTATGTGTGAGGGTCCCAACAGTTTCCAGTGCTTAAGAATACATTCCAAAGGAGGACGAGAATTTGACATCGAGATCCGCCCCAGAAACAAGATCCCATGTAGTCTCTGTTTGATTACTGCATTCTGACAGGGCATCCGCGGAGGTGGCCTGCTCCAGGCCCCCAGTGGGATGGTGACAGAGGCAGGTCAGGTCGGACTAGCCACACTTGCCTTCTTGCGCCCCTTCCTTGCCCGGGAACTCCTGCTCTCAACTCTAGCATGTGTTTTCAAAAGCACAAGCTATGATTGATCCCAGCTATCGTCATGTGGAAAGAGTGAAGCATTGTTAGCAGAATTTAGCCAATAACTAAAAGCAAAAGACCTCAATAACTCTTTCTTTGAAAGAGAGCGAGGGTTAAAAGTTCAAAGGGCAAATTGGAAGTGGTTGGAATACTTCTGGCTTGAAAAAAAAATCACTTCCAGAGATAGAAGCAAGTAATGGCTTGGAGCATCCCCTCCCTGGGCCCTAGAGTGGAGAAACCTCTAGGACATTTGCGCTGTCTACCTAATCACCTAGGCAGTATTCCTGAGCAGTGAGAAGAGGCTAAGTTTTACTTAAAACCCCTCTAAAAATTTCATGTCTCTATTAACACATTTATGAATCTCAGAGGTTAAAACCTACACCCAGCAATCACAGCTGACATGTGGGTAAAGGCACGTTCATCCCTTTTCTACATGAACCAAGAGAACAGCTGACTGGACCCCTGTTTTATTGGTAGTTAGCATAGGTGAGGACACATTTAAGTCAGTCCTCTAACAGCTGTTCTTCTCATGAAAGGCAAACAGCTGTTGCTTGCTGCTTCAGCCTGACCTCCTGGAAGGAGGGCTGACCTACCAGCCAGGTGTGCAGCTAGTCAAGTCCTGCAGTTAGCTCGCAGGGAGGATTTCCTAACTTACACTTCTGTCCTAGCAAAGATGTGTCTGGGTATCTAGTTCTTACTTTTTGTATTTGTGCCCAGACCAAAATGTATGAAGACATATAGTGGGGGGCGTTTTTCTTGCAAAGAAAGAAAAATCTAAACCTGTCACTCAATTCTTTTTTGGTTTTAATGTATTTAGTACAAGGTCTTGTACAGGGTCTCACTATACAGATCAGACTCATAGTGATTTCCTGTTTTCAGCCTCCCAAGTGCTGGGATAACAGGCATGTACCACCATGCCCGGTCTTGTCACTGAATTCTTAGTGGAGGTTTAAGAGAAGCCTCTAACAGTGTCATTTCAGGTCTCTATTGGACAGAACATACCATGGGGTCACCTCTTACCTCACTGTGGAGTGCAGGTAGGGATGCCAGATAGTGGAGATTTTTTTTGCTGGTTCCCAGTCTGACTGTCGGGACTCAGGTCCACTGAGGAACATTTCAGTATCTGCCAGAGAACTACCCTAGCTGTGACCCCTCAGTTTTCACTCAGCTTTCACTGGTTCCACACAATCAGAGATCTGTCCCCAGAAAACAATCCAGTTGCCTGTGTGGTCCATGTTCCCATTGGCCTCAGTGACTAACTAGGTGTCACTGGGGAAGCCTGTCTCCTTCTGGAAGAGTGGCAGCTGCTTTAAGAGTGTTTCACTAGCCAGTAGAGTAACCACTGTTTTTGAGAGTCTTATAAGGGACAGTTAAAGATTAAGCTGCCAGGCCAGGGAGATAGTTGAGCGACATATACACCTGCCTGGAAAGCTTAAGGTCTTGAGTTTAGTCCCTAGTACCTCAAAAAAACCAAAACAAAACAAAAAGAGAGATTTAAGTTATCTAAAAATTTATCAAGATTATTACATAGCATTTCATACCGAAGTCCACTAGGGGATGCTCTGATGTTACTTTTCCCTAGCACTGCTCTCTAACGTAACAAACAATAGCTTAGCAGGTTGAGCAAGGAGCATGAGTAAATTCAGCAGCTGGTAAATCCAGATGCAGCGTATATAAGGCAGGAACATAAGATCTTTCCTGCAAAAGCAAAATGTCCCATCAAAGAAATACTACAGTTGTCGGCCAGGCGTGGTGGCGCATGCCTATAATCCCAGCACTTGGGAGGCTGAGACAGGAGGATTGTTGCGAGTTCAAGACCAGCCTGAGCTACAAAGTGAGCTCGAGGCCAGCCTGAACTGCATAGTGAGACCCTGTCTCAAAAAGACAAAAAAAAAAAAAAAAAGAAATACTACAGTTGTCCATGTTCTCAATACTTACCAACATTTCACAAAAGACAATGTGCAAAACAGTCAAGGTGTAAAAATTCAAGGCCTAAGCAATGGCAAAGCAAGGATTACAATTTTTAATTACATGGATGAGACACAAACCAGAATGCATGAAACAAAATCAAACTCTTATCTCCTTCTAGTTATCTTCATGGGGCCTCCAAGAATGATACAGGACCTCTAAATGATGTAAAAGAAATTCTGTAACTTTCACCCTGTTATGTGTTAGACACACTGAGTGCATGTTCTCCCAAATAGAAGAATGAATACTAAGGAACAGTGGAGGTTAAGACTAGGAAATACCTGTTGAAGGGGAGAGACCCAGCTCCTGAGAAAAAGAGGGGCCCTGAGTGGGTTGCTTCACACCCCACTTTATTTATTTATTTATTTATTTATTTATTTATTTTTTTCTGTCTTTTTGAGACAGGGTCTCACTATGCAGTTCAGGCTGGCCTTAAGCTCACTTTGTAGCTTAGGCTGGTCTCGAACTCACAACAATCCTCCTGCCTCAGCCTCCCGAGTGCTGGGATTACAGGCATGCGCCACCATGCCCACTTTATGGCAGAAGTTTTATTGAGCAAAACATAAGATAGGTGCAAGGTCTAAAACTGTGATCAACTAGTAAGATTATAAGGATAGCCACTTAGGACATATTGCTCCAGTGGGGAAGCAAGTCACATAGCAAGGGTACAGAGAAAGAACAAAGAACTCCTCAGGAACCGAGGGATCGAGTGTCTTAGTCACTCAGCAAGGCGCCCCAGTTGTATCTAGACTTTACTGTGCAAGGCGTTCCTCCTCATCCCTGGGGTGGCGTGTAAGCCTGGTCTTTTGTCTTTATCTTGAGGCCTGGTCTCCCACAGATGTGCTTCCACCACAGATGTATTGTGTTTTTATCTTTTGTATTGACTCTCTTGCCCTCTAGCCCCATCTAACTGTGTCTGAGTTACTTTCCTCTTGTTGCTGGGATAAAATACCCAACACCCAAAGTAAAGGAAGAAAAGTTTATTTAGCTCACAGTTTGTAAAGGATTCAGTCCATACTTGGCTGGCTCCAAGGCAGTAATGGCTTGACAGAGGGGTATCACAGAGGAGGACAGCTCTTGGTGACCACAGATAACAGAAGCCACAAAGGAGGCAAGACTGTTTTAGTTCCTTATATTGTGTGCAGGCTACCCTCCCTAGGGTGGGTGAGCATTTACACCCTTAATCCTAGCCAGAAATAATGCAAACCATTACGTGGGCTGACATGCTAATCACATCCCCCTTAGTCCCAGCACCTTACACTCTAGACTTAGCCATCTCTGCAACAACGCTATGACAACATGTGCTTTGTGGGGACAGCTAGACAAAAGATAACAGGCTGTATAAGAGTTCTACCTTAGCCTGGGTGTGGTGGCACGTGCCTGCAATCCCAGCTCTTAGGAGGCTGTAAACAGATGGATCTCTATGTAGTGAGACCCTGAGCACCCTGTAGACCCTTCCCTAAAATACAC
>PVKA01029985.1:0-27755 GCA_004027165.1 Ctenomys sociabilis
ATGTCTTTGGAGGCTTGCTCTCCCTTCATCCTCCCTTGATTTCTGTCACCCCAGCCCTACCCCCTGCCTCCTGCCACCATGCATGGGCTCCTTCTCTTCTACTATGCCCCTGTGGCATGCACCCTGTCTTGGGCCCAGTGACTGTGGTCTAAAATCTCTATAAACTGTGGGCCAAAATGATTCTTTCCCCCTTAAGGGTTGTGTGTATTAGGTATCACATCTCAGCCAAAGGGAAATAGCGAAGAATGGCAAAAAGTAAAATCTCTGACATGTCAATCAGATTGTGTCTGTGGACTAGGAATTTAGCCAGAAATTGTACAAATAACAAGGAGTACTGTAGAATAAATTTGGGTTGAAATCTCACTATGGATTTGACCAAGTTTTAACATTTCTAAGCACTGGTTATCTCCTCAGTTGAGAAACCATTGTGATACTGTTTTTAAGACATATATATGTCTGTATGTGTTTGAATTCAATGAGCAATGTGCAAAAATACATCTTGTAAGATGATGATGATGATGTCATGATGATCATGACAGCCTTCCAGGCATGTGGAGAATGGACCACAGAACAAATCTGAGGCATGTGAAGACTGTTTTGCATACATGTGGTGAATTATAAAAGATCTCCATCAGTAGCAGAGGGAAAGAGGAGGAGCGAATTCAAGAACAATTGAGGCTTTAAGAGAGTCAGCAGTACCCAGTTGACTGCTTTGACTCACAAGGTAAATAAGGAAAAGCTTTAATGTTGATAACATGAAAGAAAACCTTGAGTCTGATGCTCTCAGCTGAGCTGAAGACAGAACTTGGCCAAGGCAAAACCAGGTAGCAAATGTGGCTTTTGGGTTGTGATGTGAGGATCCTCAAAGCCCAGCTTTGTCCTAGAATAACATTCACTTTGATTTCTAATGCTGTGATCCATACTAACTGCTGAAAGCTGGCACTCCTTTGAAAATAACATAAAATATTCCTTATATGATCTTTTCTTTTTATAGATATAATACGATATTGGTGGACAGCATACCAATAATGAGAAACATTTGTGATTTCTGCTAAACATGTTTGGAAATATGGAGCAAAGGAAATATCCCTGCTAAATGAATTTGTTTTATGTCCTATAAAATATATATTCTATTGGTACCAATGATGAGTAAGTAAAATTGCTAATGTTCAGATCAGTCTGAGGTTGCTAGTGACATCAGGACTTTTTTCTTTTCCTCAAGGAATTTTCTCCAGTATTGCGTAGAGAGTAACTGGGGAAACAATGACTATAGCATTCTTTTCAGACATATAACTTTAATCACTAGATAAGAAACACGGGAGATTTTTGTTGGCTAAACTAGACTAGAGAAAAGCAAATATTTAAAAAAAGTTAGAATCAGGTGATAGGTATGTTCACATCTGACTCTTAAATCCACCTTAAAACACTTATAGAAACAATGCTATGGTTATTATGTTGGTTTTCAGAGGATGGGAGAGGGTTTTTGTTTGTTTGTTTGCTTTTACAGCAGGAACATTTATTGTGGAATAGGAGTGGGGACTGGTGATAGCTCCTGAGAGACAGGTAGGGGCCCAGATGGGTTGCCTGGGAATATTTTGACCCAAAGATACAGACAGGAAGCTTCAAGGGCACAGTGAACCATCCCATCTGAAGCAGCTGGTGGTGGGCACTGCATAGCTGGGAGTCCGCAGGAGAGAGCAGCAACCTGTGCCATGGGCAGAAGTCTAAAGGAGAAGCTTCTCTGCAGGGAAATGGGCAGCAGTAGGCTGAGCACATGGACAGAACCAAGCCCACACATGCGGAGGTTTACAGAGGGCAGACAGCACCACAGAGGAGACCATCAACAACGTGGATAGCACCATTAGAAGTGCAGTATGTCATTGCCAAATCGCAGGCTTTGAAATTCAGTATCTGATCTTAAAAAGCTGTGATTTAGACAAATGATACAAAGAGATGGTAAGCAAACTTTGAATTTCCAGCACTTATAATAGGTTTGACAAGTGCTTACAGAATTGAAATCAATTATTTACATATACCATGTGCACAAAGAGGTCAATAAAGTATTTAGTGGCTTTAAGGGAAGAATTGGGAAAAAAAGATAAATGATGAGGAAGGAGGCTTTGGGTCAGAAAGACCACCTGGATTTAAATTCTTGTTTCTTAAATACGTAATCTTGGCAGTTCCTTTTCCTCCAGGGACTTCTAATTTTTGTGACAGAGGTATAGTAATGCATAGCCACTGGACTTGTGGATAAGGAACTCAGAAGAAGTTCATGTATGAGGTGTCTTGAATAGTACATAGTAGATTCTCAGTACAGTTTCACTGCTCTTCCTCAGCTGTTTCATGCTTTTTTAAGATTAGGCTGACAGGAGTGGACAAAATCCAGTGGTACTTTGATTTATGAACACATTTTTTTTTTTTTTTTTGCAGTTTGGTTCACAAACAGAAACATTTGGCAAGTTTTATTTTTCTTTGCAAACTCTGCATTAGGTGACAAACATGAACTTGGGTATCTTTCCTACACAAATGTGAACTGGCTATCTTTGAAAACCATAGGAAAAAGTTAATGACCCAAGGCGCCACTGTGTGCCTCTCTGGCTGATAATACTCTGCCAAATAGGCATGCCAGATTTTTTTTTTTTGCCTTTTCTATCTCTGTTTCCCTATGGAATGGAAGTTGAGTAGTTGCAGCCATGTCCTCTAAAGGCTTATCATCTTGTGCTTTTCAGAAGGCCTTCTGATCCATGGTATAAAATAAACATTTTAATGGAAGTCAGTATTCAGCTGTGTTTAGTTTCTTCCCTTTCTCTTGCTGATTTAATTCAAATGTGTACCTTTCAGTGTGTTCTCTATTTGTGTGTCTCTCAAATAAGAATCTTTTTATTTTTAATACATTCTCTAGTAACCTTTAAGTTCATATATACCACTCTACCAAGGTTCTCTATTCATTCATCCACCCATTCAGACTATTTGTTTAGTGTTTTCTAAGGGCAGGGACAGAGTGGAAGACCTGGAAGGTGTTAATCATGGAGCTATGTGTATTTTTTATATATAAATAATAGACATGCCAACAAAAGTGTGTGAAACATGTTGCCTTTGGATAAAATTAATGCAGCATTTGCAAGTAAGACGATTTGGGAGAGAGGAATGTGTCCATGTCTGCATGAGATTGGCCAAGGACAGCCAAGGAAGCACTCTGTAGGGAAAGGACTTGGGCAGTAAAACCTGGCAGGGGGAAGGGAGAGCTCCCAAAAGACCTATGCTGGGAGGTATCCAGGCAGAAAATCTCAGCAGCAGGTCTAGTGACCATGAGTTCTCAGTGCATGATGATAATTATGTGGATGAGGGCAGAGCATTAAAAGAGTATTAAAAGACTCTTCTATAGAATTTTGCATATCACGTTGGCAAAACTAACTACTCTCCCTTGTCTTCCCTGTGCACCCTTGGGGGCAGTGCCCAAGTTCTGTCTGCTATACATCCTTAGGAACTTTCGGACCCACCCTTCACTGCCCACTTTGCTGGCACCACTGTCTTCCCATGGGATCACACCGGTATCTGCTGCTCCCTTCCTCCTAACCATGCCCATGGTGCTAACTACACAGAAGGTCTTCTTTGTTTCCCTGCTTAATGTCCCTTTCTCAGCTTTCAGACCAGGTTCCACGTCTTTCACATCTGTAGGGCTCTCCTCTGCCCTCAGGTCTCGTCCTCCTTGGCTCTCACCCTGAGCCCTTCATTGCACTGATATAGCTCCTTAACCTTCTTTCCTCTTCTGATTTCCTACATCACTCCATTCATTTCCCCATCCTTCTGCTACTTGGCCAATTCCATTCATGCTTCAGATGTACCTAAGAATTATTATTGTTTTTTTTCTTGGTCTCCTTCCTTTGTACCCCAGGCTCAATTAGACCACACCAAGCTTCTGTTACTCTCTGATTGTAACCCCGTCAACACTCTGGTGCCCATAATCTTTCCCTCTGTGTTGTTTTGCTTTATAGATATGTAACATATGTTTTTCTCATGACTTTCATTGTTTTCTTTTCATTCATTAGAATGATGGCTTGGCATAGCTTACCTTAGTTCACATGTGCCACTATTCTTTTCATAGTCCTGGGAACTGGGAAGTCCCAGATTAAGGTATGTACTGGTGAGGGCCTATTATATCCACTTCTAAGACAGAACACTGGCGTTGTTCTCAGGGTACGGGTCTGGGGAGCAGTACTGCATCATAACCTGGCAGAAGGCATGGGGCCAGGGAACCAAACACCATGGAAAGCCTTTTGCATTCATAAAGGAGAAAGCTTCCTGCCCCAGTGAGCTTTTAAAAGCCCCGACTCTTAATGATATCTCCTTGGTGATTAACTTTACATGCTTGGATTTTGGGTGGATTGCGCTGTAACTGTAGCATAATATATCTGCTAAATGAGTGACAAATCTAAGCCACCTCCTGTACTGCTGTGTTTGAACCCACTACTGTTTTCTCTTTGCACGGTATTCAGAGGGGGAATAAAAACACATATAAAAATCAGACCTAGTCATGAGCTTAATTGTCTATTATAATGAAGGGAATGCATGTTGTCACATGATAGAAGTATAGTACCGTATAATCTATACATTATAGTAGGACATAGTGTATATGGCATACCATTAATAATATGTAATCTTGGGCTGGCCAAATAGCTCAGCAGATTAAAGCACTTGCAAGCAGGTGCAGAGGCCAGGGGTTTGATCCCCTAGCCTGCCTTGCAGGCCTCACTCCTGGGGCTTGCTGAGATGGTGATTGAGACTGGGTGTGGTGGTGCACTCCTGTAATCCCAGCTCTTGGGAGGCTGTAAACAGGCAGATAACAATGAGTCCAATCTAGTAGTGAGACCCTGAACACCTTATAGACCTTCCCTAAAATACAAAATAAAGTAGTGTGATCTGTCCACCTCTCTACTTCAGCTGGTCCACTCTACTTTCTCTGCCGCACTGCAGTCACCTGGCCCTTCACATCATTGGCTGCGCCAGGCCCCTTTTGCCTCAGGATCTTGGCATCCCCAGTTCCTTCCATGCCTGCAGCATCAGCTTCCCCTCTGCAGAGAGGTCTTCACTGAGCTCCTGTCTGCAGAGTCATGCCACTAACGGGATCACATCATTCACTTGAAATGTTTTTTTCACAGTGCAGATCCTTATTTAATTTTTAAAACTGTGTCAACTTATGTTTCCAAAGCCAAAGATGTAACCCTGGGTTCCACAGCTATGGGTGTTTTCTCCTGTTCTGTGTACTGATTAGTGCATAGGAGGTGCTTAAACATTGGCTAAGAAAATTAATGACTGTAGCTTCTCACATACTGTGACAGACTCCAGTCAGGTTCTCCACTAATCAGGCTAGATCACAGTTCCTTGACAATGGGGATAACAGACAATACCATCAGAATCTTTATATTCTTAATGTGTCCAACAGTATTTAGCACATAGGGATTTGATAAATGTTGATTATAGACAGAAACATAGAACCATGCTGAACAGTCAGGGACATGCTTAATGAGCTATAACATATATAATTCTGTAACGGTAGTTGTGGCCCAGATCAATCACTTGTTTTGTGGCATTGAAATAAATATTACTGTCTCACTTTTGGCCAGTCCAGAAAAGGTGTGTATACAACTGCAGGTTGTATTATTGCAGATTATACAATTAGTGAAAGAGTGCATTTACAGATAAAACGAGAATATTTATGTAAAGCAAGAACTAACAAGACAAATGGCATTGGTCAACGACAACACAAAGGACTAATAACGAAGAGTTCCCATCTGTACTTGAGTGAACTGAATCTGTGACTGAATTTGAATTGGAAACCATGGAAATACTAACAATTAGGTTCAAAGATGAAGTTCTAAGTACAAAGTTATTCTAGTACTATTGGTGATAGCAAGTGGAATTCTGACAGGTACAAGTGTGTCACAGGTCCCAGACTCCACATATGCATGTATGTGTGTTGACAGGGACTCTAATAGCTTTTGAAATATAGGGAAATTTTCAGAAAGTACCTTGCAAAAAGTCAACCTCACGTAGTTGAAGACTGGTGCTACGATAAAATATTTGCTTTTTTTTTTTTTTCCTTTTAAAGCTCAGGTGTTGCTATTGCATTGCGGTGGGTGGTAGGAAGTACTAGCCAGTTAAAATGAGGGAATTGTAATCATCACCTTTTCATTTTCCTTAACTATCCCAAGTTCATAGCATCAGTAGCCACTGCAGTATGTGCAGAAAACTTACATCTTGTCTAATTGACAACTAGGAGTGTATGTGGTCATTATGGACTGTCTCTCTTATAAGCCTTCTCTTAAATCTTAATTTAAAAGCAGCATCTTAGCAGAGACTATATCTTAAGCTCCTTAAAAAATAAAGGTCTTTTCTAATTTGAAGAGGTCTAAATTACCAGAGTTGATTTTTTTCCCCGAAAATTGTCCTTAGTTAATTGAGGCTGTCATCTCCTTGTTAAACACCAAAGAGATACATCCCCTTAACTTTAGTAAATAAGAAGGCTGCTTTTCACTTTTATTTTGAATGGATCCTTTACAAGATGGATAGAAGGTTTTAGCTACTCTGTAATTAAGGCATCTTAATGAATGAAACAGGGTAAATCATTGCAAATGAGGGGCCTCTATTCTTTAAAAATACAAATCACTCAACAAATGAGCTTTATAAAACAAACTCAAGTTCAGATGTATGTGTAATAATAGCTCATATATCCATTTTTAGTCTTCTGAGGAAAAGCAAATTAAATGCAGAAGCTGTAAAATAACTGGCCAAATAATCAAATTTCTTTTGCCTCTTAACTCAGAGTGAGTGAGATTAGAGTGTAATGAAAAGCCTCCCTTACATAATTGAGTTCCTTATGGCTTTGATTTTTCCCAAATTGCATCTGTAGATGTCATGCTTAATCATAGTTGTTTTTCAGGCTACAGTCTGTAATTTCAGGATGAATTTGGTGGGAATCTCTAGGGCTTCACAAGATCCTCCTGAATGAGACCTTTCATTTAATTCCATGGAGGAACAGGAGGCTGGATTTGCAGACCATCCGGCCTGCTTTGGCTTTATTTTTAGATGATCTTGAAAAGACTCACATTTCCAGGAGGAGTCCTTTAAGCTGCTTGAAATAAAACACTTTCACATGTGTTGCTGGTGATTTTTTTAAAATTAATTTTGACCTCTAATTTGTTAGGAAATTAATGTGGTTTAGTCTTAAAGAGAACATATTTGTATTGGTGCTGAAGCCTAGAGCTCCCTGTCTTACTGGCCAGTGGGATGACTGTATCCCAGACGTCACCTTCACCTCCTGCAGGACAGAAAGTGTCATTGGATAGCATCTGAGCTCTTCACTGGGGGAAAACATAGTCATTCCTCTGAGTTCCCTTATAAGGCTTTGTACTCCCTTCCTGCACCAGTGCCTGCGGTCAGTGTAGTCATAATTTTAACCACCAAATATTTATTATCTTCTCTGGGCCATACATTATAATAGAAGTTGGGAATACAAGAAGGGAAGCTTTCATGCAGCTTCCATAACAACAGGAGTACCTAAGTATGGAGAGTCCTCAAAAAGTGAAAACTAGAAATTGTATTTCACAATTACTCCACTTTTAGTTGTCTTTCCATAAGAGTTAAAGACATTTGGGTCAGCCAAATAGCTCAGTGGATTAAATTACCTGCATGCAGGTGCAGGGGTCAGGGTTTCAATGCCTGGGCCTGCTGTGCCAGCCCCACCCCCAGGGCACACTGAGAGGGCTACTGAGGTGGGGCGTGGTGGCATGCACCTAGCTCTTGGGAGGCTATAAACAGGCAGATCACTAAGAGTCTGATCTAGTAGTGAGACCCTGAAAACCCTATAGCCCTTTCCCCAAAACACATACACACACACACACACACACACACACACACACACACACACACATCCACGCACTTGCACCCCTCCAACACAAAAGAGTTAAAGATATTGCTAGGCAAGGTGGTACATGCCTGTTGTCCCAGCACTTGGGAAGCTGAGGTAAGATGGTTAGGATTTTGAGGCCAGCTTGGGCTATATAGGAAGACCATATCTCAGAAACCAACAAAAACTTTTTAGAAAATGTTAAAGATCTCCTATTGCAACGATATTTGCATGTCCATTTTTATAGCAGCACAGTTCATGATAGCCATACTACAGAAGCCTATGTCTACAAAGAGATGAATGAATACAGAAAATGTGGAGTTCAAACACAATGCAGTTCTGCTTTACCATTAAGGAGAATAAATGTGAGGTTTTTTTTTTTTTTTTTTTTTTTTGTCTTTTTGAGACAGGGTCTCACTATGCAGTTCAGGCTGGCCTTAAGCTCACTTTGTAGCTCAGGCTGGTCTCGAACTCACAACAATCCTCCTGCCTCAGCCTCCCGAGTGCTGGGATTACAGGCATGCGCCACCATGTGAGTTATATGGGAAACCCAACATGTAAAGAAAAAGTAGATAATAGGAGATGGAGATAATAGGAGATGGGGAAAAGATGTGCCACCTTGCTCAGCAGTGTCTGTAGCTCTTATGAGAGGACTACTAAAAGTGGAGCAATTCTTAAATGCAATTTCTAGTTTTCACTTTTTGAGGATTCCCCGTACTTAGGTACTCTTGTTGATATGTAAGCTCCACCCAAAGATGGAGTAGAGAGGGACAGGTAGGGAATTGGATGAAAAAATAGGAGTTAGAATCCTTTTATGCCTAGCCTTCCATTTGTGGAATGGCACATAACAATAAAATAAAATAAAATAAATTCTCTTAAAATTCTTATTCCTTGAGTTTTTCTAGATAACATAGGAGTTTCAAGCAGAAATTGAATACATTGGGCTGGAAAGATAGCTCAACAGCATAATTGCCTACCTGGAAGTACAAGGTCCTGAATTTGATCCCCAGTACTGAAGAAAAAAAATCAAAACATTGCATCCTTTGGCATAAAGGGCTTAAGACGTATTCTGTGCATGCCCTGTGTCCACACAAGGAATTCAATTTTTGTGCAACACAAACATGTGCACATAAAAATGTAAAAAGTATAAGGAGGAAATGGTGACTTGAGAATCCACCAAAGCAAATTAAGAGACACATTTTCATCTAATGGTGAAGGCAACACCATTACTGTGCAATAGTAGACTATACTATAGTGACAAGCAGGTCTTTGTCTCAGAATCATCACTGTGGGAATTGATGTCCATGAAAACCTCAGAAATCCTTAAGATGATGTGTGGACCTGGACCCAATGGAGAATATTTGTATTAGCTCAAGAGTGTTCTTCCCTGGAGCCCAAGGGAATGAAAGGGGCCCAGGGGGCCAGAACTGGGGGGTTCAGGGAGGAGCAGAATAGCTCTGATTTTGTAGAGATGCTTTTGCAGAGAGAGTAGGGTCAGCAAAGGAAACAAGATTATTTAGCACTAGTATTCATCCATCTTGAAGAAGAGAGGCACTAAAGTAATAGAACTGCAAAATGTGTATAGCATTCTATTTGTTTCTTCATATAGCAGACACTTTGGAAAAAGAAGGGTCTGTGGAAAGGGAAATTTAACCTCCTGGTCAGTGGGCAAGAAAATTTTGCACAAGAGCTGAAACGATCCACCAAAATCACACATAGCTAATCTATGTTTTCTTTTTTTAACTTGGTTTTATTTTTGTTTGCTGCTACTCTAAGGTCATTCAAGAAGGTCTTTGTTGATATTTTTGTTGTTGCATTGCTTTTCTCATGATGAACGCACTCCCTTATTTCCATTGGGACTATCAGGTTGGGATAGTATTCAAATATTACTGTTGCATTTTAGGAGAGCTTCATACTGGAGAGAAAATGCTTTATATGTGAGGAATTAAGAGATATTTAAAAGCCTGTCTATGTTGATGCGGTATAAAAGTGGTGAAACCTGGAGACAGGAAAGCGAGTCAGCTCTGCTAGGCACAATATTATTTATTGAGTCCCTTTTGGAAGCAAATGGCATGCAATGTGGCTGAGGTCACACATGCCCCCTAACCAAAAATATTCCATTACTGAGGAGAAAGCTGCAGTGATTCGTGCAGTGGTGCGCGAGTGGACGATTAGCAGTGTTCACAAGGGTACTGTTGATCCGAATGAAAGTTGAGGCTATTTTACTGATCGTGATAGGGCAGCTGAGAAAGACATTGTGATATAATAAAGCATTACATAGAACGTGAGCTTCCTATAGCAATGTAGATGAATCCTAAACGTGGAATATATGTAGAGCCAGAAAAGCAAGTTTGAGAAAGGTATCTAAAAGGATATCTTGTATTCAAAATGTACCATATTCCAAAAGATACTATTTTATTGTGGGATTAGGCTTTATAAATATCACATGAATATAATTTCAGGTAGATGCACATATGACTTTAAAAGTATATGTAAGAAATTTGTCACTGTAATTGGGATGTAGATGTATTTATAGCATTTATTATTTATTTTTATGTGTCTAATATATACACATAATATATTTTATATCGTATATTTTGTGAAGTAAAGTACATTAAAAAGAATTAAATACAAAAACAATTTTAAAAACACACACACACACACACACACATATATATATATATATGTATATATATATATATATACATACATATATATACCACACCTAGATAAATCAGGATGCTCTCATCAAGATAAGATAGTTAACCTAGTTGCATCTGCAAAAGACTTCCAAGTCAGGTGACATTCATACATTGGGTCACAATGAAGCTTTGAGAGTCCTCACCTGATTACTCCATCTAGATTTTAGGACATATAGACCACGTCATTTCTGTCACAACTGCTCCACCTTGCCACTGTACCCAGAAATAGCCATAGACCATTGTATCCACTGCATTTGCATAATATCAGGGTTAAGATATCAGAAATATATCTTGAGATTTTTTCTAAGTAAAAGTTAGTACCATTCATTGAACATCACTGTATTCAGTGTTAAAAAACTGTAAGTCCCTATGTAGTTACTTAATGGTACTTATGCTAGCCCAGTAGCTCGCACTGCATGTGAAATACTTTTTGGATGTTATACCTAGGGATGGAGCCATGCATAGAGGCCAGTTACAATGCTAAACATCTGATTTTCTCAGGCCAGCACCCCACAGTGAAGAACAATCTGGTGACAATGTCTTTGGTCCTCAGGCTGAGAAATTTTAACACAGTGAAGTAGGCTTTTAGTGTTCCCATCTTATTGATGAGGAAACAGACTTAGAAAATTTGTATCTTCTGTCCTGGATACTTCAGTCTGATTCTCCTGCTTTGATCTATAAGCTCCTGCTACAAATCGCAAGGATTTGAGAAGGTATTTGGTAAGACTTAGGATCAGTGAGCTAGATTTTGACAACATATGCTAGATGACTTCAAGGAAATGAAAATTAGTATTTCTGCTCCATCTGTGTGCCAAGCATTGTGTGGTTGATCCTGCCACAGGCACTGTAAGTGCTAGAGGCCCACTGTACAGAGTAGAAAGCTGAGGCCCAGAGCAAGCATTTGATACAAGTGTGTCTGGATCAAAACCCATTTATTTGTTAGAGCAGAGTCTGTTTTCAAGAAGGAGGACAGGTACAGAGAGGATTCGAGCAGTGTGTTCCTGTCTGCTCTTAGTGCAATGTTCTCAGGACAGGCTTACTGCAAGGTGTGTGCCAGATGGCTAGAATTGTGACCACCCATGGCCCCCTCTGCCTCTGTCCCTACAGAATAATTCCATAAAGATGAGACAGCAAAACGAGGCCCAGCGTGCATCCATTCTCTATTCTGCTAACCAATAAGCGAGACACATTTATTTTAACAAGCTGCAGATTATATTTCAAAGAGATAAGAACATAAAATTGCTTAATTGTTGAAATAAAAAAAATAAAATGTCTTTGTTTGAAATGGATTGTGAAAGAATGAGACTTCTGAAATTTATGGTAATGGATAAACTTACTGATCCTAGACATAGGGTGATGCAGAATTTATATCACTTGAAGGGGAGATGTTTACATAACTTTATAATGGACCTGCCATTTGTGATCCAGTAGTTCTCACATTTAAAAAAAATAAATTGTGTTTTTCAGTATGGACTATTATCTTTCCCTCTGTTGATTTTGTAAGGCCTCTATAATTTACTCCATATTAAAAATAATAAATGACTTTAATAATGTTCTTAAGCTTAACACTTTTTCTTTTTTTTCATGGCACTATTAAAAAATCAGTGCCTGTAGCCTTCCTAAACTGATCTATATAGCTATTTCTATTCAGGGTTTGAAAGACCAATTAATATTGAAGTGGCAACACTCAGTCCTTCCTGTGCTAAACTTGCAATAGCAAAATTAGTATAATAATGAAAGTTACTATTCCGTATGGTTAATACTATCATATCGTATCACTGCAATTTCTTTTTGCATGAAATCGACTTGATTTTCAGTGACTTATTATGTCTATGCCTTTTCCACTTGAAAGAAAAAGAAGCATTCCTTTCATCATCTGTGTTACCTGCATTAAAACAATCTTTTCCTAAGCGGAGAGGTTCATAGCTTCAAAGGAAGGAGAGCAATGAATCACCATTCTACAGTGTTTCATATTGAAGCACAGTGCATAGCTATACACACTACTGATATTGTACACCAGAAGTTAGATGCACTGAATTGAATTTTACTCCCTTACTCCCTAAAGTATATATTAGTGGACATCGATAAAATAGGGCCTGAATGAAAGATCAACCCCTGGTTTACACGATACCCATGTTCTGCTACTTTACATGATACTAGGATGGTAGACAAGGGAACAGGAGGTGGCCCCTCTCCATTTCTGCTCCCTGGGATGCATGTTCTGCTTAGCTTTCAGTTGGACTCACCTCCCGGGAACCTTCCCTTCAAAAGAAAGTCTACTGGCTTCGCATGTGTAGCAGCTTTCTTAACAGACCTACATCTGTGAAGTCCCTCCATTTCTGTACTGTGTTTCTGTAAACTACTTGAGACTCGGTGTGTGGTAAGAAAAGAGGTTTATTTGACACAGGATTATTATTATTATTATTATTATTAATTTATTTTTATTTTTTTGGAAACCTGGGATTGAACTCCAGCCCTTGTGCTTGCCAGGAAAGTGCTTATTTCACTGAGCAATCTCCCCTGCCTCTGACACATGATTCTATGAGCAGGAAGATTCAAAGAACATGGCCGCAGCTCTATGCACGGCCAGAGTTCTTGCTGTGTAACAATGCAGTGGAGATCTGAAAAGGGAGAGGGAGGAGGGAGCTTACATGACAAGAATCAAAAGCCTCAGAGTAGACGCCAGGGTTGGTGACTGCTCACTCTTGTGGGATTTGCGGAGAAAGCACAAAAAGTTCCTTTGGGAAAATTCCCAGTAGGGGGATAGCCGGCTTGAATGGGATTTCTAGTCCTACTCTTTTGAGGAGTCTCCACACTGACCTCCACAATGGCTGTACCAGTCTACATTCCCACCAGCAGTGGAGAAGTGTTCCTTTCTCCCCACAACCTCTCCAACATTTGTTGTTGGTTGATTTCCTTATAATAGTCATTCCTTCTGGAGTGAGATGGTATCTCAGTGTTTTTTTTTATTTGCATTTCACGAATGGCTAGCGATGTGGAGCATTTTTTCATATTTTATTCTCTTCTTTAATTTCGTCCTCTGAGAAGTGCGTATTCATCTCAGATGCCCATTTCTGAATTGGATCTTTAAATTTGAGGGCCCTGTTATATCTTAGTTCTTTATATATGCTAGGCAGTAGACCTCTGTCTGGTTGCTTATTAGTTAGGATTTTTTCAAAATTTGTGGGCTGTCGTTTCACTCTGTTGACAATTTCTTTTGACATGCAGAAGCTCCTTAAGAAGAGTTGATCCCAGTTGTTGGTTCTTTCAAGTGCTTCCCGTGCGAATATATGTTTGTTCATGAACTCTTTACCTACCGCTATGTCTTCAAGAGTTCCTTCTACTTTCTCTTCCAGGAGATTGAGTGTTTCTGTTTTAATGTTTAGACCTTTAATCCATTTTGACTTTAGCTTAGTGCATGGTGATAGAGCTGGGTGAAGTTTTAGTTTTCGGCATGTAGAAAGCCAAGTTTTCCAGCACCATTTGTTAAAGAGGCAATTTTTCTCCCAGTGAGCTTGTGTAGTCCCTTTGTCGAAGGTCAGATGGCTGAGTGTATCATAGTGATGTATGTGTACCTACGTTTATAGCAGCACAATGTGTGATAGCAAAATCTTGAAATCAACCAAGATGTCCATCACATGAGGAATGGTTGAAAAAGATGTGGTATTTCTATATAATGGAGTATTACTCAGCTGTTAAGAGTAATAAGTTTGAAGCATTTATACTGAAATGGATGCCACTGGAACTTATACTCATAAGTGAAATGAACCAGACACAACATGTGTAAATATCGGATAGTCTCCCTAGTATAAGAAGCAAAAAGCAGAAATACAAATGGAAACATACAACAACAACTAAAATCAATTGAGTGAGATAAGGCAAGGTGAATGGCATATGCTACAGGATACTAATCAGCTTTTCTTCTGGATGGTTAAAAACCTAAGTTCACAGATCAAAATTGGAGAAATAGAAGAGCCACAAGGCCAGCCAACATTTTGGCCCTAGCCTTTCAAGGTCAGCAAAGACTCAGGACATAGGAGAACCTGTACTGCAACATCATGAAACTCAGTTGAGCTCCAAATTTTCTGAACAAGGAGATTATAGAGCCACAGAGGAAAGAGATCGAAGTTCTATAGTGTGCCTGGGGAGAGCCAGATGGAGAGAAATCTTTCTCTCAGGCTCTTACAGAGAGCAAACTGGTCAAGCATTGGCCATGACTCATCCATATGGATGACACAGACAAAGAATAAGGTATAGGACTACAAGATAAACCCTGAGGGGACTTCACGGACCTCATAAGAAACAAAAAATATATGTATTGGTATATTGGACTTGCTCTATCTAGGTCTTAACCATCCAGCAGAAAAGTATAAAAATGAAGTATACATTGTGGGGCCATAAAATTAATCTGAGCTGTAAATTGCTATGGTCAACAACTTCTTTGGATAACTCACTATTATTGTGGAATGCTGGACTGTGTTGGATTGTGTTGTCAAGTTCAAGCACCTAAGTTAGTTGAATGACAATGGAGTGCCCATCTCTGACAGGTGTAGACAAAGGAGGGGGTATAGAAAGTAAGAATCATGATGTGTGTGTATAGACAGTACAGTTGGGATAGATAATGCTGTGCTTCTACATAATCCTATGAGAGGCAAGATTTGCACTAATGGTGGTTGGACAGGATATTATGTCGGCTTCTAGTACTATGGACAATCACTAGGAAAATAACAAGGTAGAAAGTATTACTTATTGAATCTGATGTAATTCAAGTATAAAAAATAAGACATGCAAACAGCTACACTCTCTTAATTTACTGATAAGAGACATCTGCTATAATAATGTCTGTAAATATAATATGTATGCACCTTCTATGATACCAAAACATTATGAAAACAGTTTGTAATGCATTAATATATGAAATCTATCTTGTCAAGGTATCTTAAAACTATCTCATTGATATTTGTACTTCAAGAAAACAAAAATTAGAAAATTAAAAAAAATTAAAAACAAGAAAGCACAAACAGCCCTCAGCAGGTGGCATTAATTTCTCCTAAGGACCTACCCATTTCTCTTAAGGCACCATCTGGTACAACTCCTGCACCAAGCACATGAAACTTGGCACACACTCAGAGTGTATCCATACTGCAGCACCAGTCTTCCCTGCTCTGAATTTCTCTAGGCCTCAGCCATACCATGTGGTCTTCCAGGTAACTCCTGACTTTATAACTTACTTGTGGCCCACTTTTTTGCCTTTGTTTCTAACCTGTTCCCGTCACATACAGCAGGTCTTTCAGAGGTTCCCGTGCTGCTTCCTGCTTCATGGCCTCTTAATGGCTACCTCTGTCACCTGAGATTCCTTTCCTGAATTGTTGTCAAGCTCCTCATTTTCTGTAACCTTCCATTCCCTGTCACCTTCCCAGGAGGGCTTTCTATGAAACTCCATTATACACAATGTCTTCTCTTCCTCCTGTCTCCTTGTTCATTGTTGACAGGCTTTAAAAATATATGCATGTAGTTTTTTTCCTCCTTTTATTAAACATTAATTGTAAGTGCCAGGAGGACAATACTTTCTTGTTTGTTTATTTTACTTGAAGCTTTTTTTTTTTTCTTATTTATTTGGTATAGGGTCTCACTATGTAATCTGTACTTGTAGAGATCCTCCTGTTTTCAACCTCCCCAGCACTGGGATTACAGGGGCATGCCACCATGCCAGGACTCAGTGACTGGCTCAGCATGCCTGGGGATAGGACTGGCACAACATATGGTGCTGGGTATCGAACCCTTGTCCCTGTGCTTGCGTAAGCAGGTTCTCAGTCACTGAGCTATCTCTCTAGCCCTCAAAACCTGTTTTTATTATGGTTCTGAGTTTGTGTTGTGAAGCTCCTTTAGCTTGTGTATTGGAAGCATTCTATGCAACCTGTTAAGGGTACATTTTAAGAAGACTGAAGGATAGTGAGAGAGAGAAGAGGCCCTAGGTGGACATAGAAATGTGTGGGATTTGGAACTCCACATCCTTTAATTTGTACCTGTCTCGTTACACTGCCACTCTTTGAACCCTTCACATGATCCCTTATGTGAGAGTAAAAGTTATTTAGGACTGAGTGGATAAACAGTGAGTGTGATTCAACAGTGAGTATCCATAGAACTCATTCAACAGTTTTAACTTCTAAGGAACACATTTGTCACTAGTCTCATATTAAAACAAATCTGTTCATATTTACAAATCTGAGCACTTTGAGTTTTTGAAGGAAAATAAAATCACCTGTCATGTCAACCATCACTTTATCTGTTGAGCATGATCTTTGTTTGGTTTGGTGGCCTATCTGTAGCATCAGATGCAAGCTGGGCTATAGAAAGGACACAATAAATACTATTAAATAACCTTAACATTGCCCATGTGAATAATTTAGCATATTCTTCTTTATGTGTATAGATGTATGTACATAAGGACAGTAGTTTCCATTTATCCATTATGTAAACACAAAAAGATATACTGCCTACAGAAAATTTAATAACAATAATAAAAACAATGGAGTTGGGGCCTGTTTATCATCATGCTTGAGTAGTCTAAAGCATGTCAGTGACAGTGCTCTCTCAGCCAGCTCTTTCCCACCTCCCTCTGAGTAACCTGCATGTTAAAAGCATATTACACAAGTTAAATTTCATCCTGACATTCAAAGTAATACTTTATCATAAGCTTCTTCCAACTTACAACTTTTACATCATCTGAAGAAAGCACTAGACACTAAATCTCAATAACTTTGGAAGCATTCCCAATCTTTGAATCTTTCTCCTGGGAATTTACCTTAATAGTAGCATGAAGTGCATATGAAGATTTATGGAAAAAGAGGTTCAGTGCAACTCTACATATTATTACAAAAGTCTAGACAGCCTAAATCCTGAACCTTGGGAAAATGTGCAGGGAATAATGAGACATTCATAAGAGGACTGCTATATGCCCATTAAAATGACATTTGTGCAGCCATTTTAAATGGTGCACAGAAAACTCAGTCTTTTGTAAAGTGGATCTGAACTTAAGTATTTCCTAACTGACCAGAAATGTGTGCAGTGGGACATTGGCAGGAGGGGACACATAAAAGAGAAATAGGAAAAATTCTATAGGCTCACTGAGAAGAGCAGCAAGGAAATAACTACTTAAAACATATAGGTCCTTGCAAGACTAGCAGGGGCTGCTGTATTTTAAGGAAATAAATGTGAAATGGGAAGTCAAAACTTGAACAAATTATCACAAAGTTGCTGTACAGAAAGCTCAGCCATTGGAAATTTTGAAGGAATGGCTTATGAGGACTCCAGTGCAGTTGGTGGAATTCATTACTCTTGATTTCTTGACGGGCAGTGTGCCTTGTTTCCCTAAGGTGAAGGCAGCTTCCCTTTGTAGCGCCAGGCCAGTCCAGCTTTGTGACCAGTTATTGCTTCCTCCTTTAGGGGATCCAGGCTAGAAGGAACCAATTAGTAGAGTAAAGGAAAGACAAAGGTGTGGCCTACCCACCAAGTCAATGACTGTCCTCCAATTAGCAGATTAAACTCCACTACTCCCAGCAATCCACTAGGACACTCTGCCTTCCTAGTTTTGCTTTTAATTCTTGGTTTTCAATTGAGCTCACTCAAAGTTGCTTAGTTATTTCCCAGCCTGATGTATCTTTTTTTTTTTTTTGGCAGAACCAGGGATGGAACTCAGGCCTTTGTGCTTGCCAGGGAAGTGCTCATTCAACTGAGCCATCTCCTCAGTGCCCCCAGCCTGATCTATTTTTAAGACTAACTAGAAAAGTTCTTCAATGATTAATTTCCTAAACCTAAGTTTCTAGAAATGATAAACATTAGTGATGTACTTTGCCTTTGAAATATCTCCTTAAGATTTTCCCATCATTTTAAAAATCTATTGCTATTAGAAAAACAATCAAAAGAAAGTTTTCTCTCCATGTGACTCTCCCCAGGCACACTATAGAACTTCAATCTCTTTCCTCTTTGGCTCCATAATCTCCTTGTTCAGAAAATTTGGAGCTCAACTGAGTTTCATGTTGTTGCAGTACAGGTTCTCCTATGTCCTGAGTCTTCGCTGACCTTGAAAGGCTAGGGCCAAAATGTTGGCTGGCCTTGTGGCTCTTCTATTTCTCCAATTTTGATCTGTGAACTTAGGTTGTTAACCATCCAGAAGAAAAGCTGATTAGTATTCTGTAGCATATGCTATTCACTTTGCCTTATCTCACTCAATTGATTTTACTTGTTGTATGTTTCCTTTTGTATTTCTGTTTTTCGCTTGTTATAGTAGGGAGACTATATGATATTTACACATGTGTGTCTGGTTCATTTCACTTATGAGTATATGTTCAAGTGGCATCCACTTCAGTATAATTGCTTCAAACTTATCACTCTTAATAGCTGAGTAATACTCCATTATATAGAAATACCACATCTTTTTCAACCATTCCTCATGTGATGGACATCTTGGTTGATTTCAAGATTTTGCTATCACACATTGTGCTGCTATAAACATAGGTACACATATATCTCTATGATACAATGTATCCAGATCCTTTGGGAAAATTCCCAGTAGGGGGATAGCCGGCTTGAATGGGATTTCCAGTCCTACTCTTTTGAGGAGTCTCCACACTGACCTCCACAATGGTTGTACAAGTCTACATTCCCACCAGCAGTGGATAAGTGTTCCCTTTTCCCCACAGTCTCTCCAACATTTGTTCTTCATTGATTTCCTTATGATAGCCACGATCAATAATTAAAATTGATTAACTACTTGTGTTGTAATTTATGGGGCAAAATAACTCTGAAACATATTTCCTGATCTCATCTGAGTATTTTTTCACTATTATATTTCATACTGAAGTATGTTTCTTACTCTAGTTACTTATAAATGAATTAAAAAGACACTGACTTATCATTAAAATAAAGTTTTAAGAACTTTTTTTATAGTGTCTAAGTCTATTTCAGGAATTTTTTTTGTCAGAACTGGGGATTGAACTCAGGCCCTAGCACTTGCCAGGGAAGTACTTATTCCACTGAGCTATTTCCCTGACCCCTCAGGAATTTTTTGTGCAAAGAGAAAGACTTTGACACTTGGCTGAGTTGAAGATTCATGGCCAATTAAATTAGTATATAAATTAGAACCTTGTTTTTAATAGTGTAGCATTCTTTGGCTGTCTTATCAAAATTTCTGAAATACTAAAATTACAGTAGAAGGGGTAAAACTCTTATTCCTCCATCCCTATCTCGATAGTTAATATGCTTACTTTTTTATTCAAGGACTATAAACATCTCCTTTAATATGAAGTGTAGCTAAAAATATGCTGTTCCAATATTGGAAATGTAAAGCAGAAATATAAAAGTCTCTTGTATACAGCACTAGACCAAAATATGGAAGAGAGGCGGAAGTGCTAAAGACAAGAGTTACGAAGTACAATCTTTGTAAGATTGGTAGTGTGTAAGTAAATCAGAGCCTATTAAACATAAAATGGTGCTTGTTATCCTGTGGATCAAGCCTATAATATTTGCAGTGATTCTGAGCCTCTGCATATTCAGCCTTCCCTGACCTCACATTCTTCTTTGTCCTCTCCAGCCCTCCCTTTGACTTCTAGCAAACCACTCTTCTTCCATCTCCTAGAAGGCCCATGCTGCCTCCCCATTGCAGACATGAGTCTTTTATGCTGAATCTCCATATGCTACCACCTGCGTGATATTGTATATAATCTTGCATTGCTTAAAGACGGGATTGTATTCTGAGAAATACTTTGTTAAATGATTGATGTCTTAAGTGGCACTTAAAAGACAACTGTGATGTCAGTAAGTGATGTAATCTTAAGAAGCACTGCCATCATAGGTATCGTATTGTGGACTGACACATGGTTACATGGTGCTTGTTCATATTTCATCGCCTGCATTCCCAAGTCCCATGAGATATAAACTGAGAACACATTGCAGTGCTCTTTTAAGCATGTGCCTCAATTTTAAGTAGTTTGTTAATAGTGTTAAATGTCTGTTCTTACTCTGAGCATGTAAATTCTGAGAGAGGAACAGTTATGTCTATCAGAATAAACTTTTATCTTTATTTTAAGTTCCTGGAGAAGAATAAGTTCTTGTACATAAAATTGCAAAAAACAATAAACTCTGTTGTACACTAGAGCTGTAAAGGGGAGAAGAGACAATGTATAAAAAAGAAGAAGCATAGATTAGGGAAAATAAACTTATTTTAAGAGACTAAAGCCATGGGTGGGTGCTGGAGTTGCTGGACCTCAACAATCCTCACTGAAAGCCACTCTTGAATGCTTCAAAATGGCACTCTGTAATGTAGCAGAATTATGCAAAATCAAGCTTTGCTATGTGTTGTTCAGTAATTGTCAAATAGGAGGGCAGAAGAAGGGCCCTTTCCTGTTTCTAACCTGAGGATGGGTATTATAGTCCACATTCTTTTCTTTTTCCCTTTTATTTTTGAATTTATTTATTTGATACTGGAATTTGAACTCATAACTTTGCATTTGCCAGGCAGGCACTTATGCTGCTGAGCTCTATCTCCCTGGTCGGATGGCCCACTTTGAAACTTGTTCCTTTTATACATGAGAACTTCCCTTATACAGGCTTTCATTATTTATTTGTTTATTTATTTATTGTTATATGTATGTGTGTGTGTGTGGCACAGTGTCTCACTTTGCAGATCAGACTCATTGTGATCGTCCTGTTTTCAGCTTCAGTAGCACTGGGATTACACGCATGTGCCACCACACGTGGACTCAGTGGCCAGCTCAGTGTGCCTGGGGGTGGGGCTGGCTAGGCATGTGGAGCTGGGGATCACACCCCAGTCCCCATTCTTGCCTAAGCAGGAGCTTAGTTTTCTGAGCTATCTTGCTGGCCCTTGGTTTTCATTATCATGAGTGTAGTTACCTGATTCTCACTAGCCTAATGAAATACAGAAGATATTAATAATAATTTAATATTTGAGCACTTATATTTGGCCAGGCCCTCAAGTGCCTTGAGTGCCTCAAGTGTATGAACTTATTTAATTTTTACAGTGATTCTATGAAATAGGATTCATTACTACTCCTAATGCTGAGACGTAGAGAGGTTGCCCTGGTTACACAGCTAATAAGCGGCAGAGTGAAGCTTAAATGTAGTTAGTGTAACTCTCAGTGGCTTAAGCTTTTAGTTTCTTTGTGCCAAGGATGGGATTTTAATGGCACTGTTAAAGTGATGTTCAATTGCATTTGAAGGTCTCATGTGTCCCTATATGTATGAACAAGAAATACTGAAATTAGTTGTCCATCTATTTCATTATGATCAAAGCAACTTCATCTTTTTGACACCTTTGTTTATCTTATCACCTAAATAAAGGAACTCTAACCAACAAAAACCGAAAACCTAGAACTCCAGGCCCTGTCAAGTTTTTAAAGCACCTATGTCAAAGATGTTCCCTGAAATTTTCCAACCCACACATGTTCTCACCTAGAATCCATCCTACAGAAGATGGCAAATGTCTTAACTCACATGAAAAGTCAGTAGAGGTTGTGAGAGAAGAAGAAAACAGAGGCTCCAGGGACAGAGGGTGCAGAGATGCAGCTACACATTAGGCCATGAGGACTGGCTAGATACAGCTCCGAAGGTCACTGCTGACCTCAGCATGGCTGCCAGAAGCAGCAGTGGGGAGAGAGCTCATATCCTAAGAACCTTTCATTGAGCCATGCTCTGTGCTAAGTTGCGGAATGATTCAATCCTGATGTTGTGTGAGGTGATAAAGTTAAGATTCTCTTTTGGAAATGAAAAACACAACAAAGAAAAATAAATGAAACCAAACAACGTTGGTTGGCAGAGCTTGTACTTCAGTAATGTCAAATAATGAAGTGGTACAAAACTTTCTATAAGAACATGAATGCTTAAAGGTTGCTGTTGAGTATCCCATAATTCTAGCATATCTTTGATGAATGGTGTGGTAGTAATGGAAAATTCCATATTATCCTTGTATTAGTGTCCAGATTCTTTGTTAATTTCTGTTTTCCTCTATTCAGTCTTAATCACAAATAATGTAACTAATACTTTCATGGTGTTCTGTGTTTTCAGATAACTGGGAATCAATGAATGACACCCAATTGAGTCTAATCAGGTTTCTAAGAAAAATATGAAGGGAGATTTCACTGATGAGTGGATTTTCAATATTTCATTATAAAAATTAATCCAACTTTTATATATAGGTGGCAAAGTTTTCTAGACACATATGATAAAAAGTGTAGGCTGCTAGTAGAATAAATTCTTTCTGAGGCTATGAATAATACTAACCAAGTTCCTAAAACAGGGAATGAAGGCAACACTTAATTTGTACACAACAGCACTAAAAATTCAATTCTGGAGTAACCCACTAAGGTGTCATCTGTCGGCCTATAATGTCTTACATAAATAGAGCTTTATACATTCAATGAAGAATTGTTTGTTTTAGATGTGTTTTAACAGTTACACCGCATAAAATCTAGGATCTAACCTTTGACTATAGAAAATCATCTGGTTCAAAATGACTAATTTCAACAGTTGTTTATTCATTATCTGCAGTTGATGCAGTTTAGGTACCTGAGCAACATGCATGTGTTAGAATGCTTTATTGTAAACCCTTTCTTGTGTGTAATGAATTTGTCCAAGAAAATTAGAAATTATAGGGAAGCAAATGAAGTAATTTGTATATCATAGGAATTCAAGGAAAACCTTCAGACCATTCTGATTGTATGCATTTTACTTGGTGAGAAATAATGTGCTTTTCTCAATTCTAAAAGTCTGGAGATGCTGCCTGTTGTTGAAACAACATGCAATTATCATTCTCTTGCATGAATATACCCAAATTATTTTATCCATTCTAGTATTGCTGGAAGTGTCAGTAGCAGTAGTTCATAACTGTTGACAATAAGATTCCTTCAACCTTTTAGTGCATGTCTTTGGTAAGCAATTACATATTTTTGTTACAGACCTAGGTAAATCCAGAAATTTTCAAATTGTAAAGTTCAAATTGTAAGTTGAAGGAAACTGCCTCTAGCCTTTCCTTTCTAAATATTTTGAATTTTTAGTTTTAATTCTTACCACAACTCTTAAATTCATTAATTAAAGCTACTCTGCAGGCAAACAACTTAGTTTATATTACTCTAAGGCATACATCTCATAATTCCTAAATCATTTCCAAAATTAGTACCTTGAGGTAAAGAGACAAGCTTCCAGTTATGGCTTTCAAAACTTAGTGATCCAGGCTCAGAAAATTATTGGCAGAAATAGCTAAAGAAATTTTTCCTTTTATTTTGATATAAATTCTTTTGATAAAATGTTATAATCAGGTCACTAATTAGGTAACTAAGTAGAGCAAGTAGAATATCCCAGCTTCTCAAAGAGGGTATTTGTATGGACCTCAGGTTAATCTGCAGTAATCCATGCAGGTGTTTCCCCCTCCTGACTGCTTCGCTGCAGGTTCCTGGGATCCACTGGGTTTTTTCTATGAGCTTTGCCTTCCATGGACCCTGGATCCTTTACTGTTCACTAATAATACTAAGTTGCAATTAAATAATTCCTGATTCCTTACCAGAAAGCAAGGAGAGACGGAAGGCTAGGGGGTGGTAGGTGTATGCTTTCCTGAGTAATAAAACAGTTATTCTGCACCTCAGTTTTGTAAAATATACAATTGAAATTATAACATTTCTGTTAGATTAAGTAAATGAGAAAATAGTATGAGCCTAGTACTGGTACTTAGTGCTGAACAAGTGATGTCACTGGCTGCTAAGGGTCAGCACTAGGTCTTACCCTGTAATACCTGCAGGTATGAAGCTACTTCTAATCTTTTTTTTTTTTTTTTTGCGGAACCAGGGATTGAACTCAGGCCCTTGCACTTGCCAGGGAAGCACTTATTCCACTGAGCCATCTCCCCAGCTCTACTTCTAATCTCTTAAGCAAACCTGTGATTTGTTTAAATCGGACTAGCTCATGGATGACGTTCTCATCAGAGCAGATGTTTTCCCTGTCCCTGGTCCTTCTGCCCTTCTGGATGAATGCTTGAATTCTTACCTAATATATAAGATCTGCTTTAATCTCTTCAAATCTGTTAAGCATATGGAAAACATTCCCAGGTGATGACATCAGTTACAATGATGTGTTGTGCTCACATCCGAGTCGGAGCTTATTTTCAAAGTGCATAAAGAATTATATTGGAGTTATATTCATACAGGAGAATAAATTATTTAAGTTCAGCCTTTTCTGAATCCTCAGGTGTGCCTTTGGTCAACTATGCTAATAAAACCAGATGAACCATTTTAATTACTTTTCACTTCTTAATCTTGGCTTCATTGTTAGGCTATTAATTTCATGTCTGAATGATATGACTCAGAACGTGTGAACACATGGTTACAGGCCTTCTTCTAGGGAGATGGTCATGAGTGGACGCTTTATATGCATCTAATCTCATAACTACTCATGTCAATACAATACTGCTAGTGTAAAACTAGCAACTCCATCAGTAACTTCAAAACCAATAGTGAAATTAATACCAAGTGCCAACAAATACAGTCTACTCTGGATCCTTGTGATATTCTGAGGACAATGGAAGCATGGTTTTTGGTGTGACTAAGTACACAGATCCCTTTATCCACATGTGATACTTTCTAGTGCTCTCAATGAGAGCCAGAAACCACAAATAGCAACAAACTTTAGACCTACTGCAATTGTTTCTCTTATATGCACATTTCCGTGGTCAGCTTTCACCATTTTACATATAGGAAATACTCTATGGATTCTCTCTGGCATATCCTGATTACTAGTAACACCACCCTGTATTTCTGTGGATCATTACTAAGCAGAATGAAGGCCCTGTGAACACAAACACTGTGATGCTGTGCCAGTCCTCGCCCTCACTGAGATGAGTACTGTGTGACGAGGAGCCAGGCAGAGTATAGAATGTGCTGCATAGGTTGGTGATTCGTCTCCCAGGTGGGGGACCTAGTGGATGTTGGAGGATTTCATCGTATCCTTTAGAATTACATGTGTCATTTTTCATTTAACACTTTTGAACTTAGGTTGATAGGCTACTAAAACTGCAAAACGTGAGTCAATAGGCGATGGGGGCACTAATGTCTGTGATCCAACGAAGGAAATGTGGCATGAACTTGACATCCTTCCAGTCTCCCTGGCCTCCGTGGTCCCACCTGAAACCACCCTGCCATTTGTATAATTCTCTCCAGCCACATCAACTTCTTGTCAGTGCTGGGTACTTTCTTATATGAGAACATTTGAATACTCCAAAACCTCTCTGTGTCCAGGTTGTCTCTGGTCTTCACCTTCTTCACGCATGAGCTCTCAGCACAGATGTCCCTTCCCAAGAGGAACCTCTCTTCCTTTCTTTTTCTTTTTGAAGAACAAATAGCAATGAGACAGTTTTAAATCAAATTAGTAGGACAGATCCAACAACTTATATATTGCACATTGTTTTTGAGTGGCTTTTTATTGTACAAGGTGGATACATGATTCTCTAAGTACAAATAATATTAGAGCTGATGCCTCTGATCAACAGATTAAGAGAATGTAGCTGTACACCTATCTTTTTAAAAGTACAGTTTCAATAATACTTTTTACATTGTTATGTTCCTAATGGTTATCCATAGTACAAGAAGCAGTCAGGATATCCTGTCCAAACAATATTAGTGCATATATTTCTTCTCATAGAATTACACTAACCTGCATATTTATCCTAACTGTACTGTTTATACAAACACAGAATGGTACTTCCTTTACATCCCCTTCTTTTGTTTAGTCCTGTCAAAGATGGGCGTTCTGTTGTCATTCAGTTGTTATAGGTACTTGAATTCAGCAAAACATTGCAACACAGTCCAGCAGTTTGCAAAAAATAGTGGGTTATCCCAAGAAGTTGTTGACTAGAACCATTTACATCTCAGTTTATTATTATGGCCTTATTTTGTATACCTCCTTTTAATACTTTTCTGCTGAATGGTTAAGACCGAGTTAAAGCAAAACCTATATAACAAAAAATGTAACTTTTGTATCTAGTGAGGTCAGTCAAGTCCCCTTAGTGTTTATTCTGTAACTCCATATCTTACTCTGTAGATCCTTTGTCAGTGTCAGCCATGTGGATGAGTCACGGCCATTGGTGAAATAATCTGCTCTCTGTAAAAGCCTGAGAGGAAGTTTTCTCTCCATGTGACTGTCTTTAGGCACACTATGGATCATTGATCATATTCCTTTGTGGCTCCATAATCTCCTTAATCAGAAAATTTGGGACACAACTGAGTTCCATGATGCTATAGTACAAGTTCTCCTATGTCCTGAGTCTTCACTGACCTTCAAAGGCTGGGGCCAAAAAGGTGGCTGGCCTTACAGCCCTTCCACTGCTTCAATTTTTGATCTTCAAATTTAGGTTGTTAACCATCTAGAAAAGAAACTGATTATTGCCCTTCAACATTTGCAGTACAGTTTACCCTATCTGACTAAATTATTTTTAGTTGTAGTTTTACCTTTCTATTTGTATTTCTTCTTTTGAATTCTCATACTAGGGAGACAATATGATATTTGCGCATGTGTATCTGGTTTATTTCACTTATGAGCATATGATCAAGTGACATCCACTTAAATAAAAATGCTTCAAGTTTATCATTTTTTATAGCTGAGTAATACTCCATTGTATAGAAATACTACATCTTTTTTAACCACTCCTCATGTGACAGGCATCATGGTTGTTTCCAAGAATTGGCTATTAGAAATTTTGCTGCTACAAACATAGGTGCACATATATCGCTATGATATAATATTTTCAGTTCCTCCAGGAAAATTCCCAGTAGGGGGACAGCTGGCTTCAATGGGTTTTCCAGTACTACTTTTTTTTTTTTTTCAGGTTTATATCTTATGGGTCATTTATTTATTTATTTATTTTATTTTATTATTATTTTTTTTACTTCCTTGTTTTTTTTTCCATTTATTTTTATTTTATTGAAATACAAATGTCAATCAGACAGTTTCAAAACACCATAACCATACAGAGTCGATGAAATAATACATTGCAAACTGTTTTCATAACGTTTTGGTATTGTACAAGGTGCATACATGATATTATATTTACAGGTTTTTATACAGCTGAATTATATCAAAGATTCAAT
>PVKA01029986.1:0-12077 GCA_004027165.1 Ctenomys sociabilis
AGCTAATATAAAGTCAATGAAAAATGGAAATACACTTTTTAGTTTCTAATACTAAGAGAAAATATCATACCATGTCTTATAAGTAGATTATAAATCAAAGAAGCAGTATAAATCATAAAACAAAAATTAAAATTAAGTAATATTCAGAAAACTAATTAAATTAGTTAATTCAAAATTAAATTAAATATTTCAAAAATGATATTCAAAAATTAAAATTAAATTGTGTGTGAGTCCAAGAAATAGTAAGAACCCAGACTTTTTGTATACAGTATGGATATACATGTGTGTGTGAAGGTGAGTGGGGGTTTACTTACAAAATCACTTTAAAATTAAGTCATACATTACATTGTCTTGGCAAGTAATAAAAATAGATTATTTCATTTTTTAAAACTTTCTGTAAACCTTTCTTCCAGAGGGGCTCAGTCCTTCTTGGCAGCTGCCTTCCTCATGGCGGCCAGCACGTTGCTCAGCTCCTCACGCTTCCTCTTGGCGCGGATGTGCGTCCCACCTTTTCCTGAATGAACTTGAGGGCACGTTTGTCCTTGGAGACCTTGAGCAGCTCCATGGCATGTGGCTCATAGGGGGCAAAGCCACACACCTCCCAGATCATGTCCCACATGCACTTGGTGTGTTTGGTGAGGGGTCCTTGATGATGGCTGTGCCTTGGTTTGCTCACATTCTTAGTCACCTTGTGGCCTTTGCTGAGACCCACAGCCACGGGAGAGCATAGGGCCATGGCTAATGTTCTTCAGTGGTTGCTGTGGCAGAAGAGTAAAGAAGATTCTATTATTTTTAAGCCTATAGAGTTCCAAATACTTATTAGAAGATTATTAGATTATTTCAGAAGCCTTGGTTCCCAACGTGACACTGTAGCCACGGCGCGATGACAAATCCACGTTCCCTTGGTTTCTGTGTGTACTGGGGCCTCTGGCTCACATTCTGAGTCCCATCTCTGTCCTCTGCAGTGAAAGAGGTTACTGACCTCTTTTGTTAACTGTGCTCTATAGATGACATAGGAAGCTGTCTATGGCTTCTTTCCCACAATCTCAGAGGTCCTGAGAGCTTGAGGTGGAATTGCTTCCAGGGTAACCTGGCTTTGCTTCCAGTTGTGCTGCCTGCTTGAACCTGATCGGAGCCTCCTGGGTCTGAGGAAGTTCACAGGCCGTGTTGAGTGTTCAGTTCCCAGTGAGCATTCGGTGCAGTTTGAAGCAGGAAGCAGACTATTTTAGTGAGTGGTTAACACTGTTTCTTAACATTGACTCTGCAATCAGTAAACTAACTGAACTATGAAAGGAACTCGAATTCTACCTCTTGGGCTCTGGGAGGGAGTGGTGTCTGTGGGTCATGCAATCAACATCTATAATATTTTAAACACCACAGGGAATGTTATGCTAGTCAGGCATGGTGGTACAAGCCTGTGATTTTAGCTCTCTAGGAGGCTGAGGGAGGAGGTTCATAAATTTGAGACCAGCTTAGACAATTTGGTGACTAATTGAGGCTTTGTCTAACAGGAAGAAAAATATATTTTAAAAGGGCCAGGGATGTGACAGACCTTGGTTTAATCACCATAACTGGGGGTGGAGCAAATGAGTGTGCTCTTAGTTGTACTTACATACTATGTATGGTACTAGGTCTCAAAGATTTTATGTTCCTTCCTAAGTGTAGTTATGTGTATTCAAACAATATAAACTTTACAAAAATGCTTTCCATCCTTTGAGATTGCTACCAAATTAAAACTGTGTACAAATGTGAATTACGTTCTTGGTGCTGGACGTTGGCTAAGAATTCCTCCGTGTGTCACATTTTGGTGGGCACACTCTGGAAGTATCCTGAGTTCTGACCTGATCTTAGGTGACAGTGGTTTATATTCTTTAAAGAAAGGATCCTGGGGCCAGGGAGATAGCTCAGTAGAATAAGCACTTGCCTGACAAGTGCAAGGGCCTGAGTTCAATCCCTAGTTCTGCCAAAAAAAAAAAAAAAAAGAAAGAAAAGATTCTATTTGCCTTGTTCATTTGTGTATCTTTAAAGCCTCAGAGACGAATAAATAAGATGGAATGAGCGACAAAAGGAATTTATTAGTATCTGTGACAAATTCTAAATACAGTAGAGAGGCACAGGTGACTTTTTAAAAATTATTCTCAAATGATTTTTTTTTACTATGACTCATATCTTCTTTTCTTTTTGAACAATAATTGGAAATGATTTTTTTTTTACTTGGAAGCTCTTGAGAGGATAGAAATTTTATCTTTCAAAGTACTGTGTTCTGCATTGAGTATGTCTCAGCACTTGTGAAGTTATTAAAAAAAGAGCATGATATGAAATATAATGGTGCGTATAGTGTGTCAACTTGAGAAGTTCAGACTTCACGAAGTGACTCAGCAGTTCTAAGGCCTGGGGTGTGGAGGACAAGCCCTCGGGAAGCTGTTTATGCCCTAGTATGTAGGAATGGTTGATTCATTGTGTCAACTTGAGAATTTAGAAGCTTACCTAAGTGACTTAGCAGGGGACGAGGGTCCTCACTTTGTAGATGTCCTCAGCCCGTGTCACAGAAGCCAGGAAGATGATGGGAGTGCGACACCCACTCTAGGTGGCCTGTGTGTAGGGAAGGAAATGAAGCTTTCTCTGCCCCTTTGTCTGCTTTTGCAGTCTTCTGCCGCCTCGAACCCTTGCCCTTTACAATTCCACTCTGCCTTGGAGCCAGCTGATTAAATAAACCTTTCTTCTTTATTTATTTATTGTTTTGTACTGGCGATCAAACTTAGGACCTGTGCTTGCCAGGTGGGCGCTTTTACCACTGAGCTATATCTCTGTCCCCTAACCCTTTCCTCCTTTAACTTTGGGTGTCAGGTATTTTGTTTCAGCAATGAGAAAAGTGACTAAGACAGTAAGTCTTCAGTCAATAAGTTTAATGTCAGAGTTACTCACACGTATATATGTCTTAGTTACTTTTTCACTGACACTTTCCATCCTATCTGATTCTTTGTAATTGTGGGGTGATGACAACTTAGAAACTATCCTTTATTACAGTTAAATTTTCAACCAAGGCTAGTTATTGAACATAAAACACACTGTAGTAAAGATACATTTATTTTTATCACAACTGATCAAATAAAGTAGGTAACAGTTATTTAGACTTGAAGCTCAAATATTTTAGTTATTTTTAATGTGTAGTAATATTTTAACACTATAATTTTGCTTTTGTCAATGTTGGTTCAATATAAACCCATAGCCATATTATTTTTTCCATAGCTATATTCTTAAAAATCCAGATTATATGCTAAATATCTGAATAAAAAGGGACATGTTATTGTTTTACAGAATTTTTTATTTAGAAGTTCAAAATAAAGTGCAATTGATTAAAGTTATTTTAACTAAATCTGAAACATTTAGGGCATTTTCCCTCCAAAGGACTTAGACTCTTCCTTCTTTTTCTTTGTTTTTTTTGTGGAACCAGGGATTGAACTCAGGCACTTGTGCGTGCCAGGGAAGCACTTATTCCACTGAGCCATCTCCCTGTCCCTTCTTACTCCTTTTTTTTGACTGAACATTTAATGTAGGCAGTGGCCAGGGGAGGTAGATGGAGTTAGCTAAACCATTTCCTCAGTGTCATGCAATGGTTTGCTGTGTCCAGTCTGTGACTATGGGGCTAGAAGACTGGTAGGGATTGCTAGGGTCTGCTCACATGGTTCCATGTGTTGGGTCCAGTTTCTGATTTGCTGTAAAATCAGGAACTATATTCTGGATCAAATGAAAATAATGTTCATGGAAGAAGCCAGAGAAGAAATAAGATGTTTTATCTTTTTGTCTTTGGGTGCACATCTCACTAAGTTGGGGAGATTTAAAATAAATACTATTCAGGCCATACTGCATATCTGATGAATCATAACTGATGTTTGTTGTAGCCTGGGGTTGAGAAGGAGAAACATTACAATATAGGGTGCTTAATTATAAAATTATTTTTATCATAATCACCCAGAGAGTCATATACCAAAAAAATAAAATAAAAGCGCAGGAAATCTGTCCACACACTAAAGACCAAAGAATCTAGCTGAGGGCCTGGATCCCATGGCAGTGACCTTCTTGAGTCCAGCTGAGGACATAGAGCCCATAGCAATGCCTCCCACAAGTCCTTGTTTCATGCAGGCCCACCTCACTGATCTGCACTGGGAAGGCCCAAAGGTCAGTGGTGGAAGCTAGAAAGTCTGTCAGTGGGATGAAGGATGTGTGCCAGCAGGCTGAGGGATCTGCACTGGAGCCAGGAAATGATGCTTAAAGTAAGAACCAGAGCTCCCTTGAAAAGTATCAAAGTCATCCTCAGCAACAGTGAGGTCCTGAGCTCCTCTGATGATAACAGCCAAACTCCCATCAGGAAGGCCAATACAAGCTTCTCCAGGAGACTGAGTAGTGCACAATCTTCCTCTCTGGAGCTCCAGGAGTAAGGCTCAAAGTGAGGAGGAACAGAGCTTGCCCAATGTGGGCATACCAGCGTCAGAGGCTGTGCTCACTGCCATTGCTGAGGAGCGCCTGTAGAGCACACTCCAGGAGCCAGAACGCCAAGCATGCTTGTCTGGTCACTGGCAGAAGAGCAGCCCTGTCCTGCCCCACAATTTGCCTATTCACGTCCTTCCCTACCCTCAGCTGATATATTCAGGTGATTCCTCAATAAACTGGATCAGTGCTATCAGCCTGGTCTCCGGAGTCCTCTGTCATACTCACCACAGCCCAAAGTGGCCGTAGCCATTCTCAGTGCCAACAAGGTCCTGAGCACCTTTGATAATGAGTACAGCTGAGTTCATCAAGATAAACTCCTTCAAAAGAATCAACAGCCTTTAGGTGTCTTCCTCCCAGCCTGCCTCTTATGCTGCCAGCAAATAATTTTTAAAATTTAATTGTGTATATATGTAATGTATTTGGTAGGTCTACAGGTCTACAGTATCCCACTACACAGACTGGACTCATAGTGACCCTCCGGTTTTCCGGCTCCCAAATGCTGGGATTACAGGCGTGCACCACCACGCCTAGTCTCAATGGCCATCTCAGCGCACTTTGGGGCCTTCACAATTGTTATAGTAAGGATGAAGGAGTTCACTCAGAGAGGGGGGCAAGGCTACTAATTTCAAGGAGACGCCAATGTCAGGGCAACCATGTATTCATTGTTGCATTCCCACTCATAATGGGCCCTGGTGCACAGTAGATAGTTAATGTTTGTTGGATAACTAAAAACAAATTCTAAAGATCACACTGTTTTCTTCCATTAGTGCAGATGCTGGCTCTGAGTTTTTTCCTCATATGTGTAGCAGATTTCTCATTAAGTTTTTCACTAGCAAATTATCATCTCTCTGACAGGCATATCATTTTTTATTAAATGCTATACTTTTGTGTTGATATTTTTTCATTTTGTAAAGCATATATGGTGCTTTATGTGTTTGTAGCAAATGAAAATGATAATGCTTACAAAGGAGTTTTGGTGAATAATCTATAGCTTGAGTAGATATACTAACCACAAAATGGAAATCTTCACATTTTCATTGATCTCTTTTTCCCACTAAAAAATGAAGAAATGAATCAAAATGTTGTGGTGAGTATGCTTGACACAAGGGCTGAAGAATGATGTTGGATAAAATTGGTCTCCTATGAAGACACATCGGCAGCACGTGAAAATCTCAATACAGGCAGTTGTCTCATTGAAGAAACTGAAAACACCGATTCAGCGGTGTGACTTCCTATGAGACCCTCATTTCAGAATCAGAAATACCCATCTGAGGGGGTTTAACGGGAGGGCGTGGGGATTACTCCAACAGAGAGAAACAAGTGTACTTCAGCAAATCATCTATGTGAATATTATTAAGATAGTGACTAATACTTTATAATGAACACTATTTTTTAAAACAGCATAATATACTTATTGGAGGAAAGAAAGCTCCTGTCCAAGAGAGAGACAGGAGGGGGTCCTGAGCTGGTGGTCCCTCTGATATATTAATCTTAACTCAGTAAAGTTATTTTAATTATTTCAGGAAGTTATTTTCTTTCAATTATGTATTTCTTTTTTTTTTCCTGGAACCAGGGGTTGAACTCAGGCCCTTGCACTTGCCAGGGAAGCACTTATTCCACTGAGCCATCTCCCCGGCTTTTTTTTTTTTTTTTTTTTTGGCGGAACTGGGAAGTGAACTCAGGCCCTTGTGCTTGCCAGGAAAGCACTTATTCCACTGAGCCATCTCCCCGGCCTTTCTTTCAATTATGATGAGCACTATACATACGTTATCTATCTATCTATCTATCTATCTATCTATCTATCTATCTATCTATCTATCTATCTATCTATATCTATATATCTATATCTATATATATATGAAAAAAGTAGCAATGAGACAGTTTCAAAACAGGGTAGTAGGACAGTTACAATAGTTAATACATTGCAAATTATTGTCTTATTGTAGTCATTCATAGTACAAGATGCAGACATATCTTGTCTAAACACTATTAGTTAAAAACTTTCCTCTCATTGAACTAAGAGAAAGTAACTATATATCTATGCTAATGATAAGCACTATTGAAGCAGTTTTTTTTTTTTTTCTTTTTTTAGACAGGGCCTCATTATGTAGTTCAGGTTGGCAAACATATTATGTAGCCCCGGCTGGCCTCAAATTCATAGCAATCCTCCTGCTTCCCCAGTGCTGGGATTACAGGCATGTGCCACCATGACTTGTAGTTGAAGCGACTCTAACATTAACTTATAGATCTACTGCGGCTATCTTATAATTTATAATAGTTATGCCATTTAACATTTTTCACTTATCTGACATTTTGTTAGGAAGAATTTAGAGGCACTACCTAAGAAGTGAAAAATTGCAGAAACAAAAAATTTGTGTACTAATGAGTTTTTTTTTTTTTTGGCAGAACTAGGGATTGAATTTAGGCCCTTGCTCTTGCCAGGGAAGCACTTATTCTACTGAGCCACCTCCCTGGCTCCTGATGAGTCCTTTATGTAGTTTGCTTACCTCTCCCTGATTGCAAGAAGTAACAAAAATGAAAATATTGCCTTTCAGAGTAGCCAAAATATTGGAATAGACTTTAGTGAGGCCCTCACTTAACAAATGAAGGACATGAAGTGGGAGAATCTTGGCATTTTACCATTCCTCAGCCCCTGATGCAGCTGGGCCAGGAGCCCCCTGGATTGGGCTTGTACCACTCCCTTTTTTCACAGAATCCAAGATCTGGAATCGTCGTCAGGCTCACTTCGAACCATGGATCCTCTTGGCTCAGCCTTCTGCGGAGCTGACGTTATAGGAATGCGCCACCCCATTTATGGGGACCCAATATGAGACTGTAGACTTAGGGTACTGCAGTGAGCCACCACTGGCAAGAGGGCTACGTGCAGTGTTTGAAAAATCTTGGAAATACTTGAACTATAAAGAAATAGCCTAGCAAGAATCTGTGCAAATGTGAAAAGTGAAACAAATGCCAGCACCCCAGGGCCCTGCTCATGGAGTTCCAGAGTAGGCATGTCAATTATTTATACTTGTACTGCAGAGCACAGTTTCTTTTCCCCTCAGCAGTTTCTGAACTGCTTGACATTCAGGAATTTTGATAATTTATTCATCCCACTTTATTGGTCTCATAAAAAATGCCAAGTGCATGAGTTTTCTTTGGCTGCCGTACACTTAGTGGCCTTGGGACAACATAAATCTATTGTCTTTCTGTGTCAGAAGTCAGAAGCCCCAAGTCAGTCTGTTTGGCTTGGCTTCAGGTGTTGGCAGTGCTTTGCTGCCCCTGGAGTTTCAGGGGAGACTGTTCCTGTGGAGGACAATGGGATGGCTCTCCTTGGAAGAAGAACATTTGTCTCCATGTTGGCCAAAGCTAGCTCTATTTCCAAGTACGGATATGTGTGGACCTGGCGAAGCTTGTCTTTCTCCCCTCAGTTGGCTTGAAACAATGCAAATGGGTCCAGTGGAGGTGCTGATGTGTAGTCTCTAAAGCAGTGGGACTGGGCAGTGATGCTCTGCCTGTAGCCGCTCTGCTGGCTGAGAATGAACCTCGAGAAAAGAGGCTATGACTCTCAGGGCATAAAAATTACACATCAGAACTTGAGCATGGACCCTAAAACACTAGCTAGGGCAACATCTGTGGTATGCAGATTGCTCCTTCTGCCCACCCCCCGGCACTGCTGAGGTGATTTCAGGCCTCCTATCTAGCCCAGCTCTTTGTACTCAAGTAGTTCCCACTGCTTTCACAGTCACTCATTCTTGAGACACTCTTCTCTTCATGAATTAATAAAACCCAGGTCCAGCCCTGGGTCAAGGCCTTTGTTCTGGTTAGCCATCGCTCCAGCTGGACTTAGAACCCCCTCGGCTCCCTATAACTAAAATATGCCTTCATGTCTTTATTCTCGCTGTGCGTTGCCCTGGAAGTGGTAGACTGGAATTCTCTTATTAGAATTCAAATCAATTTTCCATTGGACTATAAATGTGGACTTTTCTAAGCCATTAGGTCCACAAGGGCTTTCAACATGCTTTCTTCCTTTTCCCTGTATCTAGCAGCCACTTTCCCTCATTGGTTCATGGCCCTGAAGTATTACAACCTCTGTTTCTGTTGTCACACTACCCCCTCTTCCTCTCCCTGTTTGTTCTCCTGTTTAAAGAGCCTTCTGAGCAAGGAGACCAATTTTTTTTTCAAGTGGAAAGGAGTTCAAGAGAATGTAGGGGCCGGGGAGATGGCTCAGTAGAATAAGCACTTGCCTGGTAAGCACAAAGGCCTGAGTTCAATCCCCAGTTCCAAAAAAAAAAAAAAAAAAAAAAAAGAGAGAGAATGTAGGGGAGGGCTGGGGAGATAGCTCAACAGCTTAGTCACCTGCCCCATAAGCGCAAGGTCCTGAGTTTAATCCTTGGAACCACAAAAACAATTAAACAAACCAACAAACAAGAGAATGTAGGGGACAGTAGGGGAGGAAGAGAAGACAAAATAAGTAGAATAAACATATGCCATGTACAGGAACCCAGTAACTTCAATGAATGAAAACACTATATGTCCCTATTTATGGTTCATGTGTATTGGTCCCCCCCAAAGCCTCATGCAGTCATTGAGGTGCAGTTCTGCAGTCAGTGATTAATTCATAATCCAAGGCTGGGATTATGGGTCTGAGCGCTGCTGGGGTTATGGGGTGAGTGCTATACCCGGCCTGGGGTGAGAACCTGAATGCAGTTTAAAGGAGACCAGACTTCCTCCCTGTAGCTGTTGTTGCTGTTACTCCTCCAGGGTGGGGCTGGCACAGCAGGTGGAGCCAGGGATTGAACCCTGGTCCCTGTACCCGCCAAAGCAGGTGCTTTAATTTGCTGAGCTATCTAGCCAGCCCTTTACATCAAAATTCGTAACGTCACCATTTTGGAAGTTCTTTTTGGTATGAGAAAGAGTAGTTTCCCAGAGGTTCTGGGAATCAGAGTATGGATGTCTTTTGGGGGACATTATTCAGCTTACCAGGCATCTTTTTTGGGGTACATTTGTGGCAGAACAAGTAAATGGACAACTGTGCCCTGAAATGCAAGCACTGTGCTAAATAAATCACAAGACAGCCACCGATGATACTCTGTTTTAGAAACCAGTCAACTTTCAATACTCATTTAAGAGAATATTTTTTCATGTTCTACTATGACTGAATATTATTTTGGTTTTCTTATGTGAATTTTACCTTTAGCTTCTACATAAACATTGATCTTATGTGTTTGATTTTAAATTTATGAAAGATTGCCTAAAGGAATCCTTACAATGACTTCTTCCCTCCTTCCTTCTCTCTTTCCCTCCTTCCATTCCTTTCTTCTTTTCTTCTTGTTTTGAGACAGGGTCCTGTTATATAGTTCAAGCTGGCCTGGGTTCACTATGCATCCCAGGCTGGCCTCCAACTCGCAGTGATCCTCCTGCCTCAGCGTACCAAATTCCGGGATTACAGGTGTGCGCCACCACTTGCGGTGATTTCTTGAAAGATAGATCCTGCTGTCTAGTCTGCCATCCTGTTTCTTCAGTTTTCTCCCAACTTTTCTGATCATATCATTCTTCCCTTCACACTTGCCTCTTCCCACCCCTTGTCCTTTAACTGCTTCACAACTAGCCACCTGGGAATTTCTCTGTGCTTTCCATCTCTGGGATCTCAGTCATTTTCACATTTTTAGCTCTCACCTTTATTGGGTGACATCCCTGAACCAACCCATTTTTTTTCCTAGCCAAAATTCTCCTTTGTCATCCTGTATCTATGGAGCAGCTTTCCCACAGCTCAGCCTGATCAGATTCCGGACCACAGCCGGAGCGCTCCTTTCCCATCAGGCCAGCGGCCACTCTGCTCTCTCGGTGTTGTTTCTGCCCCAAGTGCCCATTCTTTCAGTCCTCTACAATTTCTACTCTCAGCAGCGAGTTTCCCAAGCACTGTGCCCCCTGCCTTGGATTCTACAGTATGGGCTTCACAAGGGCAGGTCTGTTTGGTCACAGTTGTCACCCCAGGGACCAAAAGGCAGGCAGCCAGCACAGGCCAAGCACACAGGGTAGGGTTACCACGCAAAGGACCGTCAGCTGTGTGTTTCTGGCATATCTTTACTTAGACCCACAAATTTTTTTTTGAACCCACAAATTTTAAACGATCTATTAAAGTAGCAAATAATGACCAACATTTGTGACTCACTTTTGAAACTACACTTGGCATCTGTTTTATTTATTGCAGAAGCTTGTGGTGAGGCAGAGGAAGCATACTGTTACATTTCCACTTTAGAGATGTGAGCATGGAGACTCAGCCTGAGCCCAGCTTCTTCCTGAATTTGATTTGATCTTCTCCTAACTTATTACAGACTTTACTTCATTTATACTTTCACCTCAGGTTTCATGAAGACAATCCAAACTTTTAACTCTACCCTCCTTATTTTATTAATTAAACTTCTTATTTCTACTTTTTTTTAAAAATGCATTTGGTACAGGGTCTCACTATGCAGCTCAGACTTATAGTGATTCTCCTGTTTTCAGCCTCCCAGTGCTGGGATTACAGGCCTGAGCCACTATGTAGGGTCTCGGTGGCAGTCAGCTCAGTGTACCCAGGATTGGGGCTGGTGTGGCATGTTGTGTCGGGATCAAACCCCAGTCCTTGCATTTGCCTAAGCAGGTGCTTAGTCTGCTGAGCTATCTCACCAGCTCACCAGCCTTTTTTTTTTTTTTTTTTTTTTTTTTTTTTTTTTTTTTTTTTTTTTTTTTTTTTTTACTGTATTGGGTACTGGGTTTCACTACACAGCTTGGAAACCTCCTATTTCTATTCTTCACAAAAATCTACCTTATAGTCCTAATAAATTTTTCCTTATTTTTAAAAGGTTTGGGGTTTTGAGGCAGGCTCTTGCTATTGTAGCCTGGCCTTGTACTCGCTATGCATCCCAGGCTGGCCTCCAACTTGTAGCAATCCTGCCCCAGCCTCCTGAGTTCTAGGATTATGTGTCATCACCCTTGGCTAAAATTATCTTCAAAAAAATATGTTGATCTTATTTTCTTCTTGAAAACTATATATTTTCTCAATCTTAGAATATTTCATCCTTGCAGTGTCATGATATTGCAGAAGCAAGAATAAATAATTTCTACAATTCAGATTAAAGACAAATAACTTAGTATGCATAATTTTCAGTTAGCTTTTGTGGAGTGGTTTCAGCATCTTTAGAAAACACCATGTTATTTCCCTTTATAATTATTTGAAGGATGCAAATTGTCATGTGGCATTCATTTTATGTGGGTAGAATAGCAACAGCAAATACATCTGTACATAAGATGCGATTGCCTAGATCTGATGCAAGATGCTAAGATGGTCTTAGATAACCAATCATGCTGAGGCCTTCTACAGTTAATAGTGCCTTATTCCTAGATCCTGTGGAAATAAAACCCTGGTATTTCACTTCTTTACTTTCTGAAGTCAAGCAAGTCTTAGTCTCAGGGTAATGCTGGCCAGTGCCATGACATGGTGTGGTATCAGCCCACTGATGCTGAATTCTTGGGACTCTACTGCCAACCCAGCATGGTAGTGGCTTGTCTTGATCTCATCTGAACTCATGGGCAAGTGAAATGGA
>PVKA01029986.1:12177-27851 GCA_004027165.1 Ctenomys sociabilis
ATTTTACTTGTTATACATTTCCTTTTGTATTTCTGCTTTTCGCTTGTTATACTAGGGAGACTATACAATATTTACACATGTGTGTCTGGTTTATTTCACTTATGAGTATATGTTCAAGTGGCATCCACTTCAGTATAAATGCTTCAAACTTATCATTCTTAATAGCTGAGTAATACTCCATTATATAGAAATACCACATATGTTTTCCTGGTAAGAATTTAAATTCTGTGTCATACTTTCTAGGCAAGCCCTTTAGTTACTATATGGGGAGTCAAACTCAGAACTTCATGCTTGCCAGGCAGGTGCTGTGCCACTGAGCTATATCCCGGCCCTACAACTCAACTTTGTATTAATAAAAATCTATGCTTCCTTTCCATTAGATTTTCAAAGAACAAAACACTCAGATATAGCTCTACAAAGACAAATTATAGAACTCTCTCAGCTAATTAATTCAGTTTGGCAGTGTGTAAAATTCCTTGGATTCCTGTTGCTAGGGAGGGTTTTATAATAAATATCCTTCTTAGAAGGAATCATTGTAAAATATTTGAAGTCATCACTTTGTACTTCCTATCAATTACAGAGGCTTCAGTTATAATTCAGGGACCCACTGAGATGTTGCTAAATGTAGAGGACCACCTAGGTGACTCTCCTTGAAATAGGAGCAATTGTCTCCATTTTGGCTATGCTTGACCCTATTTCCATGTATTGATAGGTACAGAGCTGGCGAGGGCTTTTTCTTATCACTTCAATTGGTTTTAAGCAATGCATATTGGTCTAGCCAAGGTGCCGCTGGTAGTCACTGAAGCAGCATACATACTGTTCTTCAGTATGAGCCAGGTTGAGACAGGATGAAGAGCCAAGGCTCCAGGTTTTGGCTGGGCTAGAGCCTCAAGACAGAGGCTATGACTTCCTGGGGCTTGAAAGATTACACATCAGAGCTGAAGCACCACACCCCAAAACACTAGATACTATCTCAGTTGTGTAATGCAGATTACGCTCTGCATATCCTTCTCTCTGCCTATCCCAGAGTAAATGCAGGCCTCCTACCTAGCGCAGCTCATGGTTCTCAGTCTACTTCTTGCCATTCTCAGTCACTCACCCTCAAGCCACTCCTCCATTACTGAATAAATCCAGGTTCGGCCCTGGGTCAAGGCCTTTGCTCTGGATAACTATGACCATGGCTGGACTCAGGACTCCTTGGATCCCCATAATTACAAATATGCTTTAGTGTCTTTATTCTCGCCATAAGTTGCACTTGATGGTACTCCAATAATTTATCCATGGCATTACAAATATAAACTTCCTTCCATGGAGACAAGGACCAGGAAGAGCTCAGTATAGCTGGCTGTCAAGTACCAGAATTTATAGCTGGGCAGCAGCCTGGCAGTGCTGTTTACAAACTCCGTGCTCCACAAATGTTTATTTGCCCTCCTTTCTTGTTATATTTAGAGAAAGCAAAAGGACCGTGAAACAAAGAACAAAGGCAGCAGGTGTATGAATTTCACTTCCATAGCATTTTTTTTTTTTTTTTATTTTGAGACAAAGTCTCACTATGTGGTGCAAACTGACCTTGAACTTGCTTATGTTGCCCAGGCTCAAACTCATGGTGGTCCTTCTACCTCAGCGTTGGGAGCGCTAGACTCACAGGAATGCACACCATACCCAGATACCTTCGTAACATTTGATGAATACAGTTTAGTTCACATGATATGACCAGAGTACTGGGCAAGCTGGACTTGCAAAGTGTGAGCTGAATGCAGCTTTGTTCTTGCTCCCATGGACCCTTACTCCTCTCCCATTTTTTTCTTTCTCTTTCTCTTTCTTCCTTTCTTCCTTTCTTCCTTTCTTCCTTTCTTCCTTCCTTCCTTCCTTCCTTCCTTCCTTCCTTCCTTCCTTCCTTCCTTCCTTCCTTCCTTCCTTCCTTCCTCTCTCCCTTCCTCTCTCCCTTCCTCTCTCCCTTCCTCTCTCCCTTCCTATAGTGAAATACATAGGATCTTTCTACATATTTCAGGCCAGCCCAGACACCTGCTTTGTAGCCCAGGGTGGCCTCAAACTCAACCTCCTCCTGCTTCAGCTTGTCTCCTGTAAACTCTTTAGGTGTAGCCTGTGAATTTATTTCTTCTTGCTCTTAGATGAAGTCTTTAGCAGTTATTTTATAATACTTAAAACAAACTGTGGTAAAAGTGAATGCTGTGAATGTTATTATCTTAACCATTTCCAAGTGTACAGTTCAATAGTATTAAGTATATTCACATAGTTGGGCCATTAATCTCCTGTGTGTCCTGCAATTCTGAAGCTGTGCATTCATTTAAAAAATCTCTTCTCCGTTCCAGCCCTTGGCAACTATGTTGTCTTTATGACTGACTGCTTCAGGTATTTCACATAAGCAAATCAGTGATTCTAATACTGGTGATAGTTGAAACTGCATTCTTGTCCAGTTGGAAACACCTCCCTTCCTCATTCAGTCAGCTACAGCGGGATATACTTGGATTTTCCTCTTTTCCATCTCTGCCAAATTGCTGTGGGTACCTGTTGTTTCTGACCCCATCAGAAGGAGATGGGCATGGAGAGGCTAGAATTCACCCAGATAGTACCACTGTAATCTGCTCCTGGGCTCTCTGGGTGGTGGGTATAAGGAGGAGGGAGCTGCCTATGGTCATTCTGAAGCCACACGCAGCTTCAGGAAGTATACTCTGACATCAGTCAGCTCTCGGGGCTGGCATGAGCAGTGATTTGGGAGAAGCCCCAAATCACAAGGCTGTTGGACTGTGGAGGTTGTAAGAACCCAGGAAATGGTAAGTCCATTGCATGGGAAGTCAAGGCAGGGCAGTCCTGCTGTGGAATGTCCTGAGGGAAGCCTGAATGGTCTTCCTAGGATGATTTGTCCTTTATTACCTCATGTAGGACTCCACTAATGCATGCAGGCACTTCACTTATTGCAATAAACCCCTTTAAGGGCAATTAACTCTGGCTCAAGGCAGCACAGGGAAAACTAGAGTGCTGCCCTCTTTTGTGCCTGGACACAGCAGACCACAGCACACCACACCACCTCCACAACAAGCCCCAGCCCAGTCTTCCTTCTCCTCTACTGCCTCAGGCCTCCAGCCGGGTCGGTGGGGTCGTCTTCCTGCAGGATGGTGTGTTCTCAGCCCTGGAGCTCTGGCCTAACCTCTGGGAAGTGAAACCCACTCAAACATCCTGCAACATGACACATCACAGGAGCAAACACAACGAAAGCCAGGAGGAGTTCAAAAGGTCCCCTTTTTTCTAATTGATTTTTTAAAGAAACAAATAGCAATTAGACAGTTTCAAAACCAATTAGGACAGTTTCAATAATTAATACATTCTTTTTGTGAGAAATGTTAAATATTCTTTATTTGGTATTATACATACACCACACTAAAATGCCTTTCAATAAGTAAAAGGCAGCACGTTTTAGATATAGGGAATTCTAATTAAACTGGCATAGTCAAGACCAAAAATATGGACACAGCTTTCTTCTCTTCAACCACTCCCTTTAACAGGCTAAAAAACACAAACTGAAACAGGGGAGTCTTGCTTGGTTTTGAGACAATGAAAGATTTTCTCTCAGTATTGAAACATATTCACATAACCAGTTATATAAATCTAAATATGAAACCAACCTTCAGTAGTTTTGAGATGACATTTTCAATCTTTGTGAAAAGTTGAACATTACTAATCAGGTCCAACCACATACTTAGAAGGGAAAACAGTGATAGTATTTACCAAACTGGAATTACTATCAAACTGTGAAAAAAAGATATATATGTATCTATATCTATATATATATATATTTAACTACAAGCCAATTTATTTAAATCAGGACTGTCCAATAAAAATATTCTGTCAGCCACTCTTGATCTGAATTCTGGTGTATGAGATTAAATTATGGTACACATACAAAAGCCACGAGACATTTCTGTTCTGTAATGAATAAGGCAGTGACTATCATTAGTATCATTAGTAGCCTTTTTGAGGTAAGCTATTAAGTCTGCCCTTTCTCCCTTCTTGATGCCAGTGAAGATCATTTTCGTTCCAGGGGTGTACTTCTTGGGAGTCTCCAATTACCCCATCAATGTATCCTCTCCCCAGGTGATACCTTTGCTCTTGCTGGCATCTGTGTAAGAGAATCCAGCAGCCTGACCTGTCTTCCGCCCAAAGAGACCATGAAGATTTGGCTCGGTCCTGTGTTTGCCTCCCTTCTCAATGGTGTGGCACTGGGCACACTTCTGTACAAAAATTTTCTTGCCTTTCTCAACATCACCCATTTTTAAACCTGCTGCAACTTCTGCGCCAGCTGGTCACTGGTCTTTCTGCGATACCACAAGAAATGCTCCAGTTCAGAAGCCTGACGTCCCACTCTCTAATAATTAATACAATGCACATTGTTGTCTTTGTAGTGATTATTCATTGTACAAGATGCAGACATGATATCCTGTCCAAACACTATTAGTACAATGCTTTAAAGCACTGAGCAGCGTAGCTTTATTCCAAGAATAAAACTAACAAAAATGAGGCACTACCTGATAAAAATACATTTGAAAGAAAAATTTCAGATGTTACTAATAACAGCATCTGAAATAGTATATCTTATTAACTCATCTCATTCATAAAAACAAATGGAGAACAAGTTTAGGAACAACCAAAGTCATGGAAAAAACTCAAAAATGAAGTTGACAGAAAAATATCATAAGCTATATAAAAATAAACTAAATATTGGTATTCTGGGAAAACATCATTTGGAAGCTAAAATAAGACTATGAAGTAAGCTGGGGTATCTACAAATTAAGGAGTTAGGAAAACACAGAAAACAAATGACTTATACTTGATGTAATAGCGCTGTTAAAGTCTGAACCAAACTAACGTCAGCGTTATCTAACTAATCCCTCCTTAGTTTTCCACTCAACAAATATTTGTTGATCCCTGCTATGTAGATAACTGGGAATTCAAACATAAAGCACATCCTGGTCCTCATGGAGTTCATAGATGAGTGGTAGAAATTGGCAAATAAATGGGGACAACAGCAGGTGACAGAACTCAAGCTAAGTGAGGTAGACTGGCTGAGCAGAACATAGGCAGGCTGTCAGGATGCCACCAGAGAATGCTGCAGACCTCAGTGAGCTGTTGTCCCTGGCCAATAGGTGCCAGATGTGTTTTGTTCCTCACAACACTGTGAGGAGGTGCCAGATGTGTTTTGCTCCTCACAACACTATGCCCTCTAATGAGAATAGCTAGCTACTCATGGACTGAACTGGGTAACTTTTCATGGGACTGTCCTGCAAGCCACCCTCTGTGTGAATGAGTATCTCTCATGGAATGGTGGAATATTCTGGAGGAATACAGAAGGTCCCACAATCTCCTCAGTGTTTTGATTCAAGGGTGTGGACTGACAATAGTAATACTGATCTCTCAGCTATGCTTGGTCAAAGAGCCAAGGAGACATCTCAAGCCTTTGGGTTGGGCTGGGGGGATAACTCGGCAGCTTAAGCACCAAGGTCCAGTGTTCAATACCTATACAAAAGAAAAAAAATCCCAGAGGGTTGGCATGTCTCTTTGGCCAGGTGAATCCAGGCAATAGGGTCACCCCTGCTTGATTGGATGTGCGCCTGGCCAACATATGCTTAATATAATCAACAGTACCATTTGGGAAGAATACTCAGCCTCTCAAGTTGAAGAAGATGGTTGTTATGATGTCCCAATAGATACCCTGAGCAGGCCTGGCTATCTAATTTGTAGGGCTTAATGTAAAATGAAAATTTGGGGCTTCATATTAAAAATTAAGAATTTCAGGGGCTGGTGAGATGGCTCAGTAGAATAAGCACTTCCCTGGCTAATGCAAGGGTCTGAGTTCAAGCCCTGGTTCCACAAAAAAAAAAAAAAGAATTTCAGAGCACTGAGTCAGGTTTGAAGCCTTATCAGTGCTGGGTCCTATGTGGTACACAGGATTCCTATCTATGACATCAGCTCTGACCTATGTGGACATGTAAGTATTATAAGCTAAGAAAAGGTAAACAAACTGCTGGGCATTTGGGCAACCATTTGTTCATAAACAAAAAATGTGAATTATGAAATGAGATGAGTTCTAAGCTATCTTAGAACTCATCTCATTTCATAATTCACATTTCTGTTTATGAACAATCAAGGGGAAAGCAGAAAGCAATCAAGAGTTGTGCTTGCAGCATGAGCTACGATGACTCCTGATCTGTTCTGCTGCACCTCCTTAAGAGCTTTGTGAGTGACAGGCCTTTAATTCCTATGCCTGAAACATTGAGCTGATGCCAAGGCAGAGAGATTCCTCTGAACTTCAGGGCTGAACTCTGAGGAACTTTCGATTATCCAGGATGCTTTCTCTGAAGAATGGTCTTTCACAGATGGAGCTGCCTCATGGAACTGAGCCATTAGGATCTAACCTCTGCTCTTCAAATATTGACTTTAGGAAGGGGCTCTTGGCACTAAAGTTAATCCTGATGGAAAACTGAGTTACAGAGCTGCAACTATCAGGCTGCAGTTCTGACCTTGGAGGACTCCGTAGAGGGCCCACACTTCCCCTCTCCTGGAGCAAAGGCTGTGTGTGAGTCCAGGGCTGTGCTTCCTCTGCGGGAATCCATGGTGTCCAGCTCCACTCAGTCACTCAGCTGACCCCGAGGGGCAGCCAGGAAGCCCTGCCCTTGCAGCTACTCATCCTTCCTCCTCTTCTCCTTCCCTAAGCACTGCCCAGGCCTGGTGTAGTGGCTGCCAATGCCGGAGCCCTTGGAAGGCTTCAAAAAGTGGAAACCCTGGAGCTGAGAACCTAAGTTCAGATTAAGTTAAGTCTTGTGTGTAGAGGGCAAGGGCGTGATGGGTGAGGTCTAGAGGGTCTGCCCTATACTGTATTTTTAAAAATGTATGTCAATCCTTTGATGTGCTCATGTCTCGGAAATATTTATTATTTATGCATAGATTTTTTTTGTGGTACCAGATATTAAACTCAGGACTTTGTGCTTGCCAGGCAAGCACTCATTCTACTAAGCTATCTCCCTGGTCCCTACCCGATACTGTATTTTTCAGATCTGAAATATCGCTTGGTTCTTTCTTTAATCATTTCTATTTCTCTCTTTAAATTGACCAATTGAATCTTTGTTTTGCATTAGATATTTTCTCATATATAATTTTAATATTATTGTTTCCTTTTCAACTTTTTTCTTCTTTGTGGTTGTTGAGGATTATAAATAGATAGCACCTTAATTTAACACAATATCTTCAGTTAATACTAATTTCAATAGGAAATATCAAAACTTTTTTCTTGTATCATTCTATTTCACTTCTCTCCTTTGGATTAACACTGTTCTACAAATTTCCTCTCCATAGATTTGAAACCCATCAATATAATTTTATAACTATTATTTTGTGACATGGTTATCATAAAAGAAGAAAAGTCACAAAGGAAAGCACATTTTTACTGTTTTTATCTTACTTTATCATGTGGATTTGAATTACTGTTTAGTACACTGTCATATGAGTGTGTGGGACTCTCTTTAGTATCTCCTGTGGTTTGCTAAAGATGAGTTCTCTCAGGCTTCTTTTTGGCCAGGGGGAAAAAAATCCAGTTTTTATGATCTGGGAATGTCTTTTTCTTTCCTTCATTTTAGAGGATAGTTTTGCTGGTTATAGAATTCTTGTGCAGTTTTTTCTTTGATGACATTGAACTCATGATACCACTGTCCTCTGGCTTCCATGAGGACTATGAGAAGTTAGTGAATATTCTAATTAAGGAGCCAGGGACACGATGAGTCATTTTCGTGTTGCTGCTCTCAAGGTTCTGTTTGCTTTGTTTCTTGACGGTAGCACTATGATGCATTGAGATTTGAATCTCTTTCATATGTCTTTGAGAGAGTGTGTGGCGTTCACCGGGCCATTTAGAGACTAAAAATCAATATTTTTCATCAAATGTAGCAAGGTTTTGTGGTCAGATCTTTTCAAGTGTTTTTCCTGCCTTTGTCTCTCCTCTTCTCTTTCTGGGAGTCCTGGTAGGTGCATATTTAGATGCTGGACGGTGCTCCGCAGGGCTGAGGGCCTCTTCATTTTCTCTCTGTTTCATAGAGTGTGATACCTGGTTGGACTTAGCCTCAACTGCAGGGATTCTTTCTTCTGACAGGTTGAAGTTTTCATTTTTGCTTATTGTACTTTCCCTTCTCACTGTCTTCCTGCTCTCTTTCCTATTCTTTCTCCCTCCTCTTCTCTGTCTTCTTCTCAACCTCCTCTTTTTTTGTTTCCCTAGGAGTCAAATCCAGAGCTTCCAGCTGGGTAGATAAGTGGTCATTGTAGTTTTCAATTCCAGAACTTCATTTTTTTCTTTATGATTTCTGTCTCTCAATTGATGTTTGCTTTTTGGTGAGACATAATGCTCATACTGTAAACACTGTTTAGGTGTTTGAAGATGTAGTAATTCAGTAAAGTATTTCTTCTGATAAGTTCACAAGCTGAACTTCATAACTTTTTTGTTAACTTTCTCATATTTTATTATTTTTGCATATTTTGTGATTTTTTTAAAATTGGAGATCAGATATTTTGAATAATCATAACATTAGATTATTATCCTACCCAAAACATGGGTTTTATTATTGTTTTTTATTGTTGCTCTTTGTTTAATGACTTTCTGGGGAAAAGATTTGAGATCTGCTTTTTTTTTTTGTCTTTTTGACACAGGGTCTCACTATGCAGTTCAGGCTGGCCTTAAGCTCACTTTGTAGCCCAGGCTGGTCTCAACCTCACAACAATCCTCCTGCCTCAGCCTCCCAAGTGCTGGGATTACAGGCCTGCGCCACCACACCTGGCTTTTGAGATTTGTTTTGTTTAGCCACTGATGTCTGTACTCAGTAGTCAGTGGTTAGACAGAGATGTTTTTAGACAGAGTATTGGCTTGCCTTGTAGCCCCGGTTGGCCTTGAATGTGTAGTGATCCTCTTACTTCAGCCACCTGAGCATTGGTATTATAGGCATGCACTGCTATGCCAAGGTAGAGATTTCTTTCATTATGATTATGATTATGATTATGATTATTACTTGCGGTACTGGGGATTGAACTCAGAACCTTGTGCTTGGCAGGCAGGCACTTATTCTACTGAGTTATGTCCCCTGAGGGTTCAACATGCCTCTAATACTTTGGTGATGAGGTTGGCTAGAGGCTTATCAATTTTATTTAGCCTTTCAAAGAACCAACTTTTTGATATGTGGATTCTTTGAACTGTTTTCTTCATCTCAATTGAATTAATTTCTGCTCTAATCTTTATGATTTCTTCCCGTCTTTGGGCTCAGGGTTTTGTTTGCTGTTCTTTTTCTAGTTGTTGGAGGTGCAACATTAGGGTGTTAATTTGTTTGCATTCTGTTTTCCTAATGTGTGAGTTCATAGCTATGATTTTCCCTCTAAGAATTGCTTTCATTGCATCCCATAAATTCTGGTAAGTTGTGCTTGAATTTTCATTGAATTGTAGATATTGTTGAATTTCTTGTTTAATTTCTTCTGTGACCCATTGATTGCTGAGTAGGGTGTTGTTTAGTTTCCATGAATTTAGCGGGTTTTTCTGGTTTCTTTTGTCATTTATTTCAGTTTAATTGCATTTTGGTCAGATAATTTGCATGGATTATTTCTATTTTTTTTGCATATACTTACGCATGGCCTCTGGACTAGTATGTGGTCTATTTTGGAAAATGACTTGTGTGCAGCTGAAAAAAATGTGTATTCAGCTATGGTTGGGTGGAACACTCTGTATATGTCCACCAGATCCATTTGTTCCAAGCTCTGGTTCAGTTCTGCTACTTCCTTGCTAATTTTTTGTCTGGTTGATCTATCTTTTTGAGATAAAGGAGTGTTAAGGTCTCCTGTGAAGATTGTGGTCTTAGATATTAGGTTTTTCATGTCCATTAAGACTTGTCTTACATAGTTGGGTGCTCCTATGTTTGGTGTATACATATTTGTGAGTGTTACCTCTTGCTCTTGAAATTTTCCTCTGACCAATATACAGTGGCCTTCTTTGTGTTGTTTGATCCTTCTTGGTTTGAAGTTGAGACTGTCTGAGAACAGAATTGTTACTCCTTTTTCCTGAGGTGCTGGGGCATTGTAGTATTGTTTTCCATCCTTTAACTTTGAACCTATTTTACAACTGCTTTAACCTTCAGTTCCTGTTTGTACAAATTCTTGAGGTCAGTTATGATGAGAAATTTGAGCATTCTCAGGTTTTTCCCAGGTAGGTAAAATGTCACTAATGTATTTGGCATATAGTTTCCCAGGAATACATCACACGTAAGTTCCCTGCCCTAAACACATTGCTTGCAAGATTTTCTTTCTTTTGTTCTTTTTTAATTTGTAATACTTGTATTTTTTAAATTTTATTTTACTTTGAAGATAGAAACAAAAGCAAAAACAAAGAGAAACAAAGACAGAAACAAGGCAACATACAGAAATGCATATGTTACAGATTTTCAAAACAAAACTAGCTAATTAACAATGATTGTTATATTATTTATTTTTATTATCAAATCTGTTGCTCAGATTAACAGAACTAGTTATGCAAGACTAGACAAATAATAGATTCTTAATGCTTGCTTTCAAGAAACCTTAATTTTTTCTTGTGTTTTTTACATTTTTTTAAAGTTTATTTTGTAGAGAGTATAATAATAATTGGTAAGACATTAGATATGGTACACATTTAGAAGATCAAGATGAGAGGTATTCTACCATGATTTTTGTATTACACATCACTGTCCTTGATGTAGTTATTTAGATCACAAATAACAGTATTCACAGTTAATTAAGGTGAAAATTCTAAACATTAAACTGCTATTTAAAACAAACTGATGGAAATTATTAGCTCAGTCATCTCAACCATCCTGTATATATACTTGATTTTTTTTTGGCGGAGCTGGGGATTGAACTCAGGCCTTTGCCAGGGAAGTGTTTATTCCATTGAGCCATCTCCCCGGCCCCACTTGAATGCTTAGTCTCGCATTCCTTTTTTCTTATCATGTCTCCTTTCTCTCATCCTTGTTGTTTAATACTTAAGTTGTTTCTTTCCATTTTATTATATCTATTATACCTTTCAGGTTTTAGCTATTCTGTGCAGTATTTTTGTCTCTATGATACAGTTTTGTGAAAGTTTGATAGTATGTAGCTGCATCATGGTACTCAGACCTTCTCTGTGAAGTTAGGTGTCTGTTCTTTAGATGTCTCTCCTGTGTCAGAGATTCTTATTTTATGTGTGTCCCAAGATTTTGCCTCCTCTGTTGATTGAGAGTGATGTATTGGTTTCCATTTGGCCTTCCCTCTGTCCTTCAGAATAGGGCTTTGGTGGGGTTATTACCTTAGTACCTCCTGATATTAGTAACCAAGGGAGAATGTGTGTTTAAGGCAGATATGGTGACCTATTTACAGTAGTACAATTAGCAACACTAATAACAACAGCTAGTGAAATTTAGAAATTAGCAAACTTTTGTAACTAACAATTCTGTACTTTAGATTATAGGAGCAAAGATTCTAGACATATAAGAAAGCAAATTGTAAATTGAGAATTTATGTTTAAATTAGATGCCCTGAGTTCTGTCTGGGTACTTCCTCTTGATGTACCTGGAATCATCCAGGTAAGCTAGTTCAGCCAAGTTATCTCCTGCCACCTCCATGCTGCAAAAATCCTCACCTTAGGTGTGGATCTCAGCCTGTGCCCTCTTGGCTCAGCAGTATGCCTCAGCTCACCAGGTCTAGTTTTACTGAATCAAATTTGATCAGGTGGGCCTGGCTTGGGTTTGGCCTCTGGGTTCAGCAGCTGCTTCTGGCTGCATGCCCTGCTGAAGTGGTCTGCTTGCAAGGTTTTCAATAATTTATTTATTTATTTATTTTTGCCAGTCTCTAATTTGCTGTAACTGATATCTCCACTTTAGGCTGTGATAGTGTTAAAACAATTGCTGTTTGCTTTTACAGTTTATTTTACTCTTTTTATTAAATAAATGAATGCTCTAGTGTTAAGACTTGTGTCAATGAGCAACTGTGCTGTCAAACCAAGCAAAGTCAAGCCCTATAAATAGCTATTCCAGGGAGCTGTCACGCAGTGAGAGTGATGACTATGGAAGATAGCATTTTAGGGAGCACTAAGGCCATTCTGTACCTTTTGGTAGCCATTGGGCTGGTTAGGGGCTGTGTTGAGTTTTTGAGTCTGTTGGTTTTCAAGGTTGTTGTGGAGCTGAGAAAGATGGGAAGTTAAAATGCCATTTTAGTTACTTTTCTCTAGCTGCTAGGACCAAATATCCAATACCCCAAATTAAGGAAGGAAAGGTTTATTTAGCCAACAGTTAGCGAAGATTTTAGTCCATTGTCAGTTGGCTCCAAGGCAGGGTGGCACAGAGCAGAGGGCAGTAGTTTGTGGCAGCAGAAAACAGCAAAAAGCAAAGGGAGGGGCAGTGGTTGCAGCAGCTAGCAAGCCCCTTTCCCCTCTTTACATTATAATGAAGATTACCCATCCCCAGGCAGGCATAGCACTCACACCTATAATCCCAGCATTGGCTAATGAATTAATTACAACTCCAAAAGCCACCCCATGACTGCATGAGGCTTTGGGGGGACCCTTAAGACACAAACCATAACAAATGCCATGAGGGTTACTGTTCTTACTGATATGTGACTACTTCCAATTGATAAATGCTCTTCATTGTTGCAAGTCTTTGTTTATAGTTTCTAGTTTCAAAAGTACTGATCTGGCCATTTTTGCCCGATTTTTCCATTGCTTTCATGAGAAGACAGAAATCTTCATTCCTTCATTACAAAAATATTTCCTCCAATCATTAATTTATGTACTGGTACATTTCACGTAATGGCATTTATTTATTTATTATGTATTTAGTACGAGGTCTACAGGGTCTCACTACACAGCTTGGACTCATAGTGATCCTTCCTGTTTTTCAGCTTCCCAAGCACTGGGATTACAGGCACATGCCACCATGCCCAGTCTCAATCACCATCTCAGCACACTCCAGGGGCTGGCTGGCATTAAGCTGGGGATTAAATCCCTGGCCCCTGCATCTACATAAGCAGGCGTGTTAGTCCTCTGAGCTATCTGACAGGCCCTATAACGGCATATTTTGAACCTGTTGAAAAAATTCAGTTTTTGTCTAGATTGCCATGCTTCCTGAGTTTCTATCATTTCTTACATTTTCCCGCCTCTTCTCTCATGAATGGTAGCTGTACGAATCTTCTCTCAGCAGTCCTGGTCTCATAGTTGTGTCACTTTTAGCATGTTATGGAGTGAAAAGTTATACAGGAAGACTGATTAGTGATATCTTAGAATAGGCTATGAGGGGCCGCTGTGAAGTGTGTGGACTTTGTGACATGGTGACTACTCAAAAATTATTTTGGGCTTTTCAGTCCTGTGTTCTGGAGAATGTAGTTTCTAGATATATGGATTCGGAGGAGATGAGCTGGTGGGGGCCAGAGCAGAGCAGCTACTCGTCTCATTGCACGCCTAGATGCATCAGATTATATCTACAGCAGTATACTAAATCCTGGGAAATGTGTCAGAGAAACTTTAACCAAATAGCAATTAAAAGTTTAGTTATTTAAGATGGAGAGTACGAAGTTTTAAAACTATGCTATATGTGGGAAATTGGAAGAGTAGTGATAATTCATAGGGAGAAAGAAAAACTTTGGACAAAAAAGAGCAATTTATTGGCATCTGTCATTATTGGGCTAAGATGGTAAAGAATGACAGTCTCCACACCATAATAATGCCTCCATGATTGTGATTAGTAACCAGACATTATAAGCAGGACTGCTTTTAATTCAGGATACAAGGAATTCTTAATGACAACTGTTCAGCAGTATAATTGACTAAGCTTTTTCCCTTGCCTGAGGAGCCATAACTACAACATGGAATTATCACCTGTAGGAGCTTGCAAAGAGAAAGCCTCACTCTGAGAGAGTTTAAAGAAAGACGGGACCATCTGCTGAGGGACCTAAATTGGATAGAAGATGGGTCTATGACAGCAGAAGTTCATTCCAAAACCAACAATGGAAGGGTCTGGCACCACTGTAGAGTAGTATAGGTAACTCTAGGGCAAGTTCAAATATTCAGTGGGAGTCTGTTGTCTCCAAGGGATACAAGATGGTTTTGAACTTTCCCTGTTGAGCTCTCTTAAGATCACTAAATTATGTACAAAGCTGTTTGCAAACTTTGTTGTGGGGTTTTACTGACACCTAGTGGTGGATATAAATATTCGTATAATCTAAAATAGAGATTAATTACATCTTGCACTGTGGGAGGAGACTTGGTCTGAGCCAGGAGGCCTGTTGTTCATGAACTATGTTAGACGCCAATTATGGAGCCAGTGAAGACGGCAATTTGAAATGGTAGAGGTAGTATGGCTTAAGAAGAGAAAAAGACGAAGAAATGTGGACAAAGATCCTGTGAAGGAAGATGTAGAGAAAGCTAAGAGAGGCTGTCCTCCAGCTGAGATGCTGTCACCAAATGCCCCCAAACTGACAAAACAAATGAATGCTATCACTGATACCGAGATCAACTACAAAGATGGTTCAGGGCAGCAGCTCAGTGAAGTCTCCATTCAATTACCTTCCAGGAAAGAGTTACTATGAATTAGTTAGGAAGGCAGTGGACTTCAAAAGAATAAAGGAAAGAATTCATAATCATAAGTACTGGAGCCTGGGCAACCTGGAGAAAGATGTCATGCTCCTGTGTCACAATGCTCAGATGTTCAACTTGGAGAGATCCCAGATCTACCAAGACTCCATTGTCTTACAGTTGGTGTTTAAGAGTGCATGGCAGAAAATTGCCAGAGAGGAAGAAAGTGAGGAGGAAAGCAATGAGGAAGAGGAAGAGGATGGTGAAGAGCAGTCGGAGTCTGGAGCACAATCTGTTAAGGTGAAAATCAAGCTCAATAAGAGAGAGGAGAAAGACCGGGACAAAGGAAAAGACAAGAAAAGGCCAAATCGAGGAACAGCAAACCCAGTGTGAGGACTTTGATGGGGATGAAGAGCAGGATGAAAACAACCGGTCATAAGCAAGGGGCGGGGCCTGGGGAGATAACTCAATAGAGTAAGTGCTTGCCTGGCAAGTGCAAGGGTCTGAGTTCAACCCCTGTTCCACCAGAAAAACAAAACAAAACAAAAAAACAAAAACAAAAACAAAAAAACCCCAAAAAAACCTGATGAGGAGTGATCCTCATGGATCTGAATATTTTCCCTCCCTCTCCCATTTTTACCCAGGACTTCATGTGTCCTGTGGGCCCTGGGTTCTTTCTATGTCCTCATCTTATAAACTAGCTTTAGAATAGTGCCAGACAAACATATGATATCACGGAGTAAAATACACCAAGTTTATAACATATTGTGCCAAATGGGCTTCAAAGATTAAAAGATTCAAACAAACATAAGCTTTTGATGGAAAATGTGGGTGGGTAGTGCATCTCTATGGGAGGGTCTAATTTGGTAAAGGTTTGTGACTGGTTTTATCATTTGTTTGGGTGACATTTTTGTCTTTTGTAGCACTGGTAACCAGGAGAAGCCATTAAAAGCCATGGGCTTTTTTCATTTTTCATTAGGTAATTTTTAAGATTTTTATTTTATTTTATTTTTATTTTATTTTTTTTTTTTTACACTGTGGTACATATAAGCCACTT
>PVKA01029987.1:0-2500 GCA_004027165.1 Ctenomys sociabilis
AAATTGGAATGAAATCATAAAGTTATATGAATCATCACTACCAAATCAGACAGTAGGTTTATAAACAAAGTGATAAATCAGTACTATATGTAATGAAATTATTCAATTTGCAACAAATATAATGTAAAATGTCTACGAAAATCTAAAAAGAAATGTATAAAACCTGGAAAGCTGAGACTATATATTTAATAACACAAACATAGATTTTTCAAATCATTTCATAGAAAATTTGAACTGGATAAAAATCAAACTTTTCTAAAAATCTAATTGAACTTTCATGAAATAATTGTGTCAACAATCGATCCTTATGTAATTAACTGGCTTGATTGTTGTGTTGGTTTGAAAAATATCAATGAATAAAACAACTAAAAGAAGAGAAATTAAGCAATATTAGAGTTTGATTTTTCAAATCCTTAAATTATAACTTCATTTCTGTAAATAATTAAATGTGAAACCAGTGCTCAAATGGAGGGAAGATTATGTGATGATCAATATATCAGAGAAAGAAACAACAAAAATTGAACTGACATGATAAAGTTAGCATTACATAACAGTGAAAGAAGTTTAATATTTATAAATATTTAATAAAATAGAGTAATATAGCATTGAATCCACCAAACATTTGATATACACAGCTAATTTATGGAAAATCAGTTATATGCAGTGACATAAATGAAACCAGGGGTCCTCAAGTTAAATATCAATGTGCCAGGCATGGAAAAGTACTGCATAATGCTACTCATATGTGGAATCAAAAAAATTAAATTTAAAACGTGGTGAATAGGAGCTCTGAAGGGATGAGGCAGAATAGAAATGAGAGATGTTGGATTATGTGCACCAGCCTTTGTTAGACAGAGTCATTTTCCTCTGCTAGGTCACAGAGGATGAAAACAGATGCAAACTTATGTCTCCTATGTCAGCAATTAGAAAACAAGACTTTAAGTTTCTAACGTAACTGATATAGGTTTATGTTATAACAAAGAAAGTTGTTCCATTAATATGCATAATGTTAATGTATATGTACCAGTTAAAATTTAGAAAGTAAAACTGTAGAAATACAGATTTGAGATAAAAACTTAATGTCCTGAGACAGTAGGGAAGAATAGACAGAGATAGAGGGGGATTGCTGTCTGTTTGAATTTCCCAGAAATGGGATTCTATATAGCAGCTTCTCCTGCCCATGTCCTGTTCTTTGATCCCCTCCTTTGTCTATACCTTGCTGTTCTCAGGTAGCAATTGTGTGAACCTAGTGTTAGGTATATGGTGGAAGTTAGTAGAGATAGCAGTTTGTATTCACTTAAGTAATTATGCACATTCCTTAGCCTGTCTTTAGCCCTCAATAAATGTGAGATGCTTCTAAGGCTCTGGGTTCACTTGGAGAGGGATTCATCTCAGTGAGACCTTTGAAGCTGCATTCATCACGTCTTCTTGTTGTTTCTATCGGCCGACCCGTAACATACAACATAAAACAATTAAAGTGGTATGTATTTGGTGAGGTAAATATATAACACTGATTTTAGAATTACACAATGAATACATGTATTAAAATTACACTACCTGCTCCACCATATTTTATTTACACTTTTGTGTAACAATTTGATATAAATTTTAAAAGACTGATTTTGAAGGAAGTCTGAGACTGTGTCACTGTGTGCTTAAAAATCTTTGCTTCTTTTCCTTTTACCATAGCCAAGATCAATAGAGGCAGAGGTCACTGCTTTATAGCTTGCTCAATCTCTTAACTTCCCATGATGTATTCTCTCAACACTTGGTGAACTGTTACTGCGCTTCATAGTTCATGACTAAACTTAATAGCCATATGTATATTTTATCTACCTTAAGGAATATTTCAAAACCTCTGCAAATTAAATAAGCCAGTTCTTGGCTTTTAATAGAAGAGCCCAAGAACAGAAGAAATAGAATTCTTGATAAGAAAATATTCTATGATTTCATGCTATCATTTTCAGTTAAATGAATTTGTCTCTCAGTTCTTGAAATTATTTCTTATACACATTTTAGTTTAGATCCTAAGCCATGCATTTTTGTAGTCTTACCAAATTGACTTTTTAAATTTTATTTTATTTATTTATTTATTTTGATAGAATCGAGGATCGAACTAGGCCTTTACAATTGCCAGGAAAGTGCTTATTCCACTGAGGCATCTCCCTGGGCCTAGAATTTTTAAATTTTAATACTGATAGCAAATTGATTGAATGTCAGAATGTATCCATTGAGACAAATTTTAGCAAACTGAAAAGTCCACATGAATCTAATACTGCTTTTGTATCATTGTATACAAGTAAATGATATTAAGAAAATGCTTACAGATGAATACAACTACTAGAATTTGAAGCCATTCAATGCATGGAGATAGATTTGTTTTTGTGAGGACCATTTCACAGTATGTGTGTATAATGTTCATTTTTTTTTTTCTTTTTGGGAGGAACGAGGATCAAACTGAGGACCTTGCGTTAGCCAGGCAGGTGCTTAAACCACTGAA